>CAUYLG010043547.1:0-13920 GCA_963573385.1 Cacajao melanocephalus
CCTCTGCAGGAGATGACTTAGAAAAATAATCTGGATCTGCTTCAATTTGCTGAAAAATTCAATGGATAATTAAGGTTCTTAAATCCCACCTGACATAGTAGTGGTATTAATCAAAGTATTGTAACAACATGAGGCACTACCGTTAATCTTGCAGTCTGATGTAAGTCATTTATTAAAAATATAAAATATGAAAAAAAAAAAAACAATTAAATCAAGCCCGGGATATTGACAGACAGCTAATGCAGACTTGGGAGATGATGTCTCTTGCTGCTTCCTCGTGAGAAAGGTGAATGACCGTGCATTGACACTGGACAGCAAAATAAATGGTTTCTTCTTTTTATTCTTGTGACCACCAGTGAGGCCTACCATATACCTGTGTCAAAACCTGTAATTTATCAAAAATAAAGCCAGAGATAGTAACAGTCTTGCTGATCACAAAGGCAGAAGGATCCAGGCAGATAGGCTGCTTCCAGGACGATTATTTCATGATGAGTTGTCAGGTATATAGCACATGAGAAGGAGGACAAGGTCTGACTGCACTTCGTGAGACCCCAGTTGGCAGGTGAGATGTCCAGTGTGTTCTTACTTAAGATCTGATTTTCCCTTTCCTTCTCTCCAGCCAGGGATGTTCTGAGATGCAACCATTAGAATTCAATACGCTAATACCATGTCTCATTAGCTAAGCCACACAGTCGTCTCTAGTGGTACATGTGCACGACAACGCGGGTTCCTGGAAATTAGCTCGGCTTCCCGCCGTCCCCATCTGAACCTTTACTCAACTACTTTTTGATTGTGAAGAGCCAAGCTCACTTCAGCAGTGGGAATTTCACAGGGCTGGTGATCCCAAGACGCATTCAAAAATAAATAAATTTCCCATTCCTTTCCTTATTTATTTCTTTGGTGGGGACCTATTTCATGACACACGCTTGCTTCTTTCCTGCAAGTATTTCATTCAAAGTTAGTCCTCAAGTTTTCAAATTTTAAAGACTTTAAAAAAAATCAATAATGCTTTAAGAGGATTAAGAGGCTGTGCTTATGTCAGCCTTACACAATTCTGGAGAGAAGATAGACTTGATTGTGCTTCTCATTTTGTTTATGATCCTGCAGTGTATCATGCATTCTCTGCCAAGTGAATTCAGACTGCATGACGAAGGTGTAGATGCTTTTTCAACAGGCTTAGTCATCTGGCATATTATTTAATGGAATCGATGATGTTTTCCTTTGTGAGATGCAGCCTTATGTACAGGGTAGGTGTTAAGTTTATACCCAGGCTATCCTCCCTTCCTCTCCTGTACTCTCTCCCATGCTGTTTTTACTTTCTTCCCTCCCTTCTTCCCTTCTTTCTTATTCTCTCTCTTCTTTCCTTTCTTCATCTTCCTGTCTTCCTCACTCTTCCCTTCTCTCCTTCCCTATCTTCTCTTTCCCTTTCTTTCCATCTCCCTTCTTCCTTCCCCGCCCCTCTTTCCCTACACAAACATTTATTCAAACCCTGTTATATACCAGGCACTATGCAAGGCACTGGAAATACACTGGTGAACAGGGTAGATGTGGTTTCTGTTATGTGATGGGTAACACAGGTGAAAAATAAATAGTTAAAAAGACAAGAAAAATTGCCAGTGAGTGTTCTGAAGACCTGGAGACAAGACCTGGAGTGATAGGGAATGTCTTTGAGGAGAATTATTTGCACATAAGGATAAGGGATGAGATAGATTCACCAGCCCTTTTGTGTCAGGGCAGAGTAGAAAAACTTAGGGCTGCCAGGTGGTTGGCCAGGAGAAGAACCGAGGAGGTGGAGAGGTAAGTGGGACCAGATCCTGCAAAATGCTGGTAGAAATTTATAATTCTCCATAATGTTCAGAAGTACAGAGGTCAGCAGAAGTGGGTGGATCACCTGAGGTCAGGAGTTCGAGACCAGCCTGGCCAACATGGTGAAACTTTGTCTCTACTAAAACCTTGTCACTACTACTTTTGTAAAAATACAAAACAATAGCCAGGCATGGTTGTGGGTGCCTGTAATCCCAGCTACCTGGGAGGCTAAGTAAGGAGAATTGCTTGAACTCGGAGGCAGAGGTTGCAGGGGAGCTGAGATCATGCCACTGCACTCCAGCTTGGATGACAGAGCAAGACTCTGTCTCAAAAAAAAAAAAAAAAAAAAAAAAAAGAAGTACAGAGGTCATTTTAATTTGAGAATGTTCTCAATAAATTAGGTATATGTGCCTGCCTTTTCCAAATCATTTTTTTCTAAATATTTTAGTTTATCCCTCTCTTCTAAAGTTATAAAGTTAATTTGCCTTCAGCTTTCCATTTAGGGAGTCCTCTTTTAAGGAAAGGAAAAGGATGCTTAAATCAGGGGCTGTCGCAGAAACCTCAGATTGGAGAACCAAGGTGTGGACCATCCCGTTTGGTGGGAAAGAATCTTTTGTCACAGGCAGTTGTTTTTCTTCCTAAAGCATAAAGTTGGAAATGCAATAATTTCATCAAGTAGTTGATATAGTTGTATCAAGCTTAACTAATTAACATCAATTCCCTGCTTGATTCTTTTCTCCATTAACTGAACAAAAGCGATTGCTAATGAGGCTATGTATACAAAGCCAGATGACTGACTTTGTTGTGGAGATTTCAAAAGAGAAGGGAGTTATAAACATTTGCAGGGCATAGATAGGGGTAGACATGATATTCCACATATTTAACAACAGGTGCAATAGAGGTGCTGGCCAATCAGAATGAACAGTGGTATAAAGGTGGCACCAAGGTATACAGAAGACAAAGAGTAACATGTATCTTCAAGGCACAGAGAGATGATGGGGTACATGGCCTTTGCTTTGGGCTTATTCACAGGCAAAATATTTTTCCTTATTTTAAAGAAATAGAAAGAAGTCTTCCTTGAAGCCCATGTCTGTGATAGATGACAGACTGACCATAGCACTCAGGGGTGCAGAGGGTGTGTGGATTATCATGACATCTTGCCCATCTGATTCTGCAGAATTAGCTAAAACATGGTTTTGGTAATACCAATCACCCTATTTAAGCATGATGTCTCTCTTTTTATATAATTTCCACAAAGTAGGCACTCACTAAGTATTTGCAGATGAAGCTGTGTATCTAAGCACAAAGCAGCCTCTTAGGCTACCGTCTGTGTGGTATTCAAGGTTTTTTTGGTTTCAGAGAAGAGGAACACAATAAAATTTACCCAAAGAAAGTAGCATATGTGTCGGTTAGGGAAAGACCAGGCTTCCATAACAAAAAGACTCCCAAATCCAATGGCTTGGTAAGATGAACTTATATCTCATGTTTTGGGCTCTTGGTGAGTGGTACTGACTAGCAGGATGGCTTTGCCTTATGTAATCATTCCATCTTGGTCCTTTCAGTTGTTTCTCTGACATCATCTTGGAGATGGTGCTTGTCTGAATGGTTGAAGTTGGTTCATTGTTATGTCCCCTTTTCAGTGGATGGATGGAGGCAAACATCTGTCTTTTACTTTAGAGATGACTCGGATGTTGCTGACATCACACTGCTCACATCCCATTTGCTCAAACTTGGTCATATACCCACATACAGCTGTGAGTGATGCTGGGAAATCTAGCTGGCTGACTTTGTGGGGCAGCTTTCATTCTTCTGCTGCGGGAGAGAAGGAAGAGAGAGTGTGTTTTAGTGGACCCACAGCGAGTTACTCTAAAAGTACAAATAGGGCAGAAGGGGATGCAAGAAACACTGAACAACTAGGCCTCAGAGTGCAGGAGCTGAGGGAGCTCAGATGAGCGCTCTCCTGCCTGCCTCTCTAGTTCTCGCTCTCCATCTCTCACTCTTCATCTTCTTTCTGCATGAAGACTCCATTGTCTCTGTCTACCCACAAGCTTCCTCTGAGCTCCTGTCTTGGATCCGGCCCCACATAGCACCCTCCACTCTCTTGGCCTTGGTTTTTCCAAAACCATCTGGTATGCTTTTACTTGTCTCTAATTTATATAAAGAGAAGATCTGATCGGCCTAGCTCAGGATAGTCAGGGTCTAAAACACGGACCATGACCACTCTAAAAAGAGGGGCCCCAAGTCAGCTGTCTGCCCTTATCCAATCAGATGAGGCTTGGCAGGTGAACAAGAGGTCAAATTTCTGAGACATCCCTCCCGAAACGGACCCAAACACAACTTAAACGGTGTGAATATCAGAGTAGTACACGAGAAAGTACTCTGTATAGCTGACCAGCATCAGAAATTTTGCTAGGGCTCTCTCTTATAAGTTGATGACTTGTTTCTCAGTCTTTTATACATTTGGCAACTGTGAATCTATTCGTCAGAACCAGAAGAGTCCTGAGTGATGCGTTCATAGATTAAAGATTCTCATACTTCACAGTTGAGAAGTGGGGCTGGCCCACGGGTAAGAATCAGAGTGAGCCGCCAATTACATCGTTGGTCAGCCCCTCTTTCACTGCAGTAAATACAATGAATGTAACAATGGATATAAACTCCAATTCTATCCAGTTAACCAGGAATGAAGATGAGTCTTTGAATACGCCCTTAACAGTTCTCAAAAACCAATCAGCTGAACAAGTCTGGCCATCTCCCACTTTACATGGACATTATCATCAAAAGCTATTTTAATCCCAGGAACCAAGAAAGAGATAAAAATTCTGAACTTGCAATTTTTTTTTTCTGTTTTGTGTTTCATGCCACAGGAACCATTTCAAAGAAATTCTTTAAAATAAATCTGATTCTATGTCTTATTTAAAGCAACAGATACGAAGCAGTCTGTGTAGCAGACAAATTTAATGGTTCCAATCAGGGGCCTTGAATTAGACTGCCTAATTTTAAATTCTAGCTCCCTGCTTGCTGGGAATGTAACTCTAGGCTGGTTACTTAATCTCTCTGATGTTTCTGTTACTTCCTCTGAGAGTATGGATAACACTAATAGGTACCTTGTGAGGCTGTGAACAATGAATGAGATAATTCATGTCAAGTGTTTGGCCCAGTGACTAGCACATAGCAAATGTTTGATGAATGTAGTTATTAGGACTTTATATGAGTATTGTTGGAGGAATTTAGCTTGTTTATGCTGGATTGGAAAAGATATGGTAAAGAGGATGCAGGAGCTTCCATATAGTATCTGCAGGGTGGGCCGTCCTGTTTCCTATGGCAGAGAGAGAAGAGGTAGAACTAATGGGGAAAAAAGTCATCGGCAGACAGGTTTCAGATCAACAAAGAAAGATGAAACAGAGCTGTCCAAAGAAGGAATGGGTTTGAGAGAAATAGAGCCCCAGAAGTTCTAGAAGGGGATGTGAGGTTGGATAACCTATGAAGGGTTGTCGCAAAGTCAGACCATCTTCTGGGATTGATAGCATGGGTCAGGATAGGCTGAGAAAGTCTGCCTTAAATAAAAGTATACACACTACACATAAACACACGCAATATACTTATATATAAATATACAAATATATTTATATGTAACATATTATATACTTATAAAATATATAAATATATATATTTATAAAATATGTAAATCTATACAAATATTTACATATAATCATTTTTTATTATTTAAAAAATATGGTATATTTCTATATATTTGTATATTTATAAATGTATTTTTATATATTGTATGTTTATAAAATATATAAAAGTATATATTTACATACAAATGTATTATAACCTATAAGTATATATATATTGATTTTACATACATATGTACTTAAATGTGTGTATACACATTCCAGAATCAAACAGCCCACTGTAAGCATACATGAAAGAACAGTTTGAGTTGGCACCTGATTTTTTTTAAAACCAACAACAACAAAAAAAGCTAGTGGATAAATAAGGTGGAGTAAAAAGGCAGTCATCATTTCATTGTCTCTCTTCCTGTGCCAGTGTTACAATGTCTAGCAGCTGAAGGTCTGAGCCAATCAGTTGCCCAGACCGCGTAGTGTCTCCACTCCTCCTGGCAGTTTCTATGTCCCTCTCAGAGCTTCTAAACAGGAATCAACATGAAAGGGCAGCGTGGCAGTGACCGCAGTATGGAAGTTCTAATAATGACTAGGAGGGACACACAGTTTTCAAGGAGATCTAACAGTGTGTATCAAAGGTTCCGTTTCATCTCACCAGTGAAGAGCCCCTCATCATCGACTGTTCTCATAAGGATAGAGTGTTAGAACCTCAGGTGATCCTGCAGGACCCTCATCCTGTAGTTTTAAACCTGTGTTCTCCAGAGTTCTAGTATGGAGGGGTGGCACTTGGGATTATGGAATGGGGAGGATGTAGGAGGAACAGAGTGAAGTAAGCAGCTTGGACTCTGGTCCTTCAAGCGTACTTCATCCAGGGTAAGAACTTTCTTTCTTTTTTTTTTTTTTTTTTTGAGATAGAATGTCACTCTTGTTGCCCAGGCTGGAGTACAATGGTGTAATCTCAGCTCACTGCAACCTCCGCCTCCCAGGTGCAAGTGATTCTCCTGCCTCAACCTCCAGAGTAGCTGGGATTACAAGCATGCGCCACCATGCCTGGCTAATTTTGTATTTTTAGTAGAGATGGGGTTTCTCCATGTTGGTCAGGTTGGTCTCGAACTCCCCACCTCAGGTTATCGGTTCTCCTCAGCCTCCCAAAGTACTGGGATTACAGGCGTGAGCCACCATGCCTGGCTAGGGTAAGCACTTCCATCTGTTTTAGGCATGAGGGTTCAAAAAGAGATTCCATTTGAAAAAAGAATAGAGAGTTCCAACATAGATCTACCTTCTCATTGCACAGACGAAGAAACTGAGACCCAGAGACACTGAGGGGCTCTCCTGGGCTCCCCAACCTTGTCCATGGGAAAGTCAGGACTGGGATTCACCCTGTAATCACTTACTATGGCTATTGCCGTTACTTTTTGCTGCTACTGAAACACTGGAACACATTCTAAAGTTCAGACACTTAGAAAATACCCCGTGGTGATAAGGACGACAGATGATGCCGATGAGCTCCTACCAGGTGTCAGTGCCTCAAAGTCTTATTTAATTTCACAACTGTGCTCAGAGTTAGGTGCTCATATTAATCTCATTTAACAGTTGGAGAAAATGAAGCTTAGGGAAGTTAAATCACTTGCTCCACATCACACAGCTACTAAACAGATGATGCTGGATTTGAGGCTAGGTGATCTCAGTCCAGAGACCTCGGCCTTAACCATTCTGCTCTCTGGCCTTCCTGCATTTTATACTCCAAACTTCTCTTGGGAGACAGATACTATCATCTTATGTTATCTAACCTTACCATATTAAAAAAAAAAACTCACCAGCATAAAAATCATCCAACTGCCTTTCGTCTATTGAATATTCTACTTCTACAGATTTATGCCATTATCTTGCTTCACCTTGATGAAGATCATAACCCCCCCCTTTATCAAAATGGTCAACCTTCATTAATTTATTTTACTAAATAGTTGAAGGCTTGTGTAATTTAGAGAAAGTCTAAATTATAGAATACATTTTATTGCATTACTTTTAAACACAAACCTCAACAAACAGATGTATAAAAATGCTCCCTTCTGGGACCCACTTCGGTGATTTGTAACTAGCATTAATACTGCATCTATGTAAATGAAAGGAAGTCATAATATCAATGCCTTGCTTGTTCTTCTCCATGCTAATAAATCTTGCCCAATAACCTATGTAAATGGCTTCATTTTTCTCTTACCAGGCCTATCACGGTGGCTTTCAAACTCACTACCCTGTGCCCAAACTATCATATCCATCCTGTGTCCCTTTCTCAAATGGCTGTCTGCAAAATGCAGCAGTAGGGTGCACCATGATCCACACTTCAATTTCCATAAATATTTAATTCCCCTGTCCCCCCCTGCCCTTTTTTTTCCCCCCATCAGGCCCCCTGAAGCCCCAGCTGAGATGGCTGACTCACTGAACTCTTCTTACACTCTTGACTGTTTGCATAGCTTTTCTTGGGATTACCTCCCAGTTCCAAGTTTCTGCAGGAAGTCTTCTTGGGTTCCAGCTTTTATCTACCATCAGTTTCTCTTCTTAACTCCTTTAGGGCTCTTCTTAACTGCCCTCTCTCTGGGGGCCACTCTCACTTTCAGCTTCATGTGGATCAGTGTTTACTTGTCCTATCTCCTCTGCTAGACATAGAGCTTCAGCAAGGCAGCTCTCTCCATTTATCCACCATTTACGTGAGTACAGTGTCCTGCTCCCTGGGTACTTAGATAATGCTTATGGAGTGAATAGAACCCTGAACCCTGGTGTGTGTGTGTGTGTGTGTGTGTGTGTGTGTGTGTGTGTGTGTGTTTAGGGAAGGCAAAGGATATTTAGCAAAAAACAAAAAGAAGTTACCTGAAGGAATAGCAACTGTAATTGCCCCTCAATGTGGGATTCCAGTCCCACCCACATAAGAGTCTTTGGGATGCTGAATAAACATGCAGTTTCTCCAACCTGGCCAAGACCTATCAAAGCAGGGTTCTTGGGTGTGAGGTCCAAAGATCTGCAACCGGAACATACTCTCCAGGCAATTCTATACACATTGGTATCTAAGAGCCTCTGCCCTCTGAACTAGGATATCCATCAAGCCTGATCTGAAGTGTCTGCATGAGTCCCAGTGTCATGATGAGACTAAGAGAGCTTCTGTGTCCTTGAGGGGCTGGAGTATGCCTCCCGCTGAAACCATTTCCTTGGCTGCCCGCAGCACAGTTGGGTGTCCCTTCTCTGTGCTTCCTCTGCCAACACTCTGTGCAATGTTTCTGGGAGTCAGAATGGCAGGGTGGTCAAGGGTATGGTTTCAGAATTTGCAGAAAATAAAAAGATGATTGCATTCATGATTGTTATGATGTCTTATACATAGAATATTGTCTTATTTGCTCTAAGACTCCATTAAAAAGCCAGTGAAAGCAGATGCATACCAATAAAAAGGTGGTGTGGACTTTATATTAGGTAGCCCAGTGCATATTTCACCTAGGGCCTTGAGCAATTCCATGACCTTGGGCAAATTATTTAGCTTCTTTAGGGCATCTGTATCTGTGAAAAAGAGGAAGACAGTAGTTTCCCTTCCACAGAGCTATTGTGGGAATCTAATGAGATCATATCTTGGAAGTGCTCAGTTGAGGGCCTGGGCAGGATAAAAGATCACTAAATGTCCCCTGGGATAAATATTATCACTATCATTAGTATTCAAATCATACATTATTATTATTATTTGAGACCAAGTTTCGCTCTTGTCACCAAGGCTGGAGTGCAATGGTGCAATCTTGGCTCACTGCAACCTCCACCTGCCTTCCTAGTTCAGGCAATTCTCCTGCCTTAGCCTCTCGAGTAGCTGGGATTACAGATATGAACAACCACACCCGGCTAACTTTTTGTATTGTTAATGGAGATGGGGTTTTACCACATCCTTGTTTTTTTTTTTATGTGATTTAGCATCCTCTTATCCATCTCTGGGCCCAGGCTCAGAAGTGTTGCTTGTCCAGGGCTCAGGAGGACCAGCCTGTACTCAATTCATGTCCTGTTGAATGAAAGGCTGACAATGGCAGTGTGGTTATGAGGAGCACCTGGGCAGACTTCTCCTGCAGCCGAGTGTGACTAACTTCAGCAAGGGGACACATGTGCAGCATCTGGCCAAGCTAAGCTCATTCCCGGAAAGTGCAGTCCTTCCAGCATCTTCCTGCCTAGACAAAGAAATCTCTGAGTCTCTAATTGTCCCTTCTAATGCCAGACTCTACACAGGGAATTGAAGAAGGAATGAGACCTAGAGGTACATCTTACAAGGGACCCCTGTAAGGCTTCTGCTTGAGGCAAAGGACAAAGAAAATCTATAGTTACCACGTGCTTAGCTGGAAAGGATTTTTGGTGGGTGAAGTCTGGGCTCATGAAGACAGACCTAGCATATTCATAACTTGTATTACTCAGCAACAATGAACCCCTCCAGAAACCTGTGCAGGCAACTAACGATTGTAAAACTACTAGTCACCGCTCTTAATACCCACTCTCCCTGCCAAATGGTTGAAATTCCGTGCCAGCTGGGTGTCTGATTATTTACATAATTAATCTAGTATGAAGTCTTTATATGTCCCTCCTCAGCCTTCTCTTTTCCAGGATAAATAACCCCGATTCCTCTATTCATAATCCCCAATTTTACAACCTTTTAATAATTTTTTGTGGCTCCCTTCTGGATTTTCTTTTGGCTCTATTTATGCCTTATCTAAATTTAACAGACATGCTACAAAGGCAATTAGGAGAGATGAATCCGTCAGAACCTGGAGCCATCTCTAATTTGGATCCGTTTCTCTCTCTCTTTTTCTCTTTGTCTCTCTTTCTCTCTCTCTTTGCAAAGGTGACATGGAGAATTCTCACCACCATTGCCATGGAAAAGTGGGCTCAGGATGGGCTGTCGGTTTCCATTCCCATAGGATGTCCTCCAAGTTCCCGAAAAGCCAGTTTTCATAAAGGCAGGAAGCAGAGGACAAGCCTGAGCCCAAGAGGGAAGTCTTTTCCAGGCTCCTAGGGGGACTGAGGAGTGCCAGTGGCTCTCTGACAGCTGTTGCAATCTCCTGAGGCCAGGCCAGCCTAGCCTGCTCTTCTGTGTCCTAGGGTCTTATCTAACCATCCCTGGAAGGTCATTTCCTTATCTGACTTTAAGCAAAGCCAAAGAACTGAGCCCCAGCAGACTGCAGGGAAGCTGACTCCTGAGTTTTCAACACCCAATAGTGACACATGGCTTAGCTTCCACCAAAGAGCCCATCAAAGGCATCTGGTAAAAGTATGACATGGCTAAAGAAGAGAGGGCATTTTTAGAGTTGGTTTGGGGATTTTCCAGACAGGTGCATTTTGAGAGCAGGGAAAAATCAAAATGAAAACAAGGAGGCAGGACTGAGGTGAGACTGGCTTGTCGTTTTGCAAAGACAAAACCCCATCATCGCTGCTTTATACTGCATGTCATTGTCACCTCCTTGTTCTGATATTTCCTGGACTCAGTGTTTCCCCTTCCACAGTGTGGCCTCCTCTTTCCCAGGTACCCACTTGACAGGGCACAGATGGCGGGGATGTGTATTTGAGGAAGGATTAGCAAACACAGAAATTCCTGTTTGGCTATCCTGTCAAGAGTTTCAAGGTGAAAAGCCCACCATTTCACCAGCTAATCTGGTGAGGGAGATTATTTTTGCATGCAAAAGATCAAATAGAATCCTTTGTGGCTTTCCTTAGGCAGCATCGCACGTAGCTCTGGTTTCAAGATCAATAAAGCAGAACCTACTCTTGATTACCCATTAATAAGGTTCGAGCAGAAACCAGAGCATGGAGCGGGCCCTCTTCTGCCTCTCAACAAAAAGGCACCCTGACTTTGCTACAAGTGGCACAGGATTGGTGCTGATGATGGCTTAGTGATTTGTTTGCAGCCACAGTTGACTTTCAGCCTGCAAGTTGCAGACGTGACAAAGCTTCTCCTGATACTCAGGACATCTTTAGAAAAGCCGTATCCTGGCTTAATGTGCTCCAGGATGCTTGCTAACTGGGCATTAACTGAATGAGTTAATAACAACGATTAATTCAGAACTGAATGTAGCTAGGGTCCTGTCTAAGTCCTAAGCCAGGCCTCTTGGTGACTTTGGATCTAGACGTAGTAGAAAGAGTTCAGGACTTTTCATTCATGTCCTCGGGATGCTGGAACAAAGTATCACACATTGACTTGCATAAAACGACAGAAATCTGATCTCTTACCGTTCTGGAGGCATAAAGTCTGAAATCAGTATCAGAAAAGTCGTGTCCTCTCTGAAGGCTCTAGAGGGCAGTCTGTTTCATGCTGTTGTCTTAGCTTCTGGACATCGCTGGCAGTCTTGCTGTTCCTTGACTTGTAGATGCATCACTCCAGTTCTGGCTTCCATCATCGTATAGAGTTCTCTGTGTGTCTTTGTGCCTCTTTTCTTTCTATTCTTTTTTTTTGAAATGAAGTCTTGCTCTGTCGCTCAGGCTAGAGTGCAGTGGTGTGATCTCAGCTCACTACAATCTCCTCCTCCCCAGTTCAAGTGATTCTCCTGCCTCAGCTTCCTGCATAGCTGGAACTACAGGTGCCCGCCAACACACTTGGCTAATTTTTGTATTTTTAGTAGAGACAGGGTTTTACCATGTTGGCCAGGCTGGTCTCAAACTCCTGACCTCAGGGGATCTGCTCCCAAAGTGCTGGGATTCCAGGCATGAGCCACCACGCCCGACCCTCTTTTCTTCTTACAGGGATATCAGTAACAGTAGATTAGCTTCTTCCCCCAAAATGACCTCATTTTAATTTGATTATCTACAAAGCGCCTGTTTCCAAATAGTATTACATTTACAGGTCCTAGGAGTTGGGACCTCAACCTATCTTTTTGAGGGGCACAATTCAATCTTTAACAGACTTGGAAGCAAATATGTTGGTTTAGCCCTGGGCAAGAAGGCTTGGGAGGAGCCAGAGGCATCCAAGAGCAGAGAATCTGCCTTTATAGGTGTATGAGCATCCTGTGGCTCTGCGAGAAATAGCCACAAATGTAGTGGCTTAAAACAATACACACTCAATCTGTTACAGTTCTGGAGCCCAACATGTTTCAACAGGCTAGAGGGAAGGTATTGGCAGACTCTAGAGGAGATTCTATTACTGGATTCTTCTAGATCTTGGTGGCCCCTGGCATTCCTTAGCTGGTAGCCACATCAGTCTAATCCCTGGCTCCGTGGTCCCATGACCTTCTGGATCTAATATTCCTCTGCCTTCCTCTTATGAAGGAATTTGTGATTATATTTAGTGGCTACCCAGATAATCCACAAGAATCTCTTCATCTGGAAATCATTAATTTGACCACATCTGCAATGTCTTTGCCATGTAAGTTAACATTGATGAGTTCAAGGGATTAGGAAGGAATTTCAGATTATATTTAGTGGCTACCCAAATAATCCAAAATAATCTCTTCATTTATAAATCATTAATTTGACCATCTGCATAGTCTTTGCCATGTAAGTTAACACTGATGAGTTCTAGGCATTAGGATTTGATGTCTTTGGGGGCCATTATTCAGCCTAATATAGTAGGGTTCACCAGTTAGTGGGGGAAGTAGCCAGTTAATTCTCAAAATGTACCTGTAATCACAAACCAAGATAAGTTTCCTAAAAGATAAGAAAAAGATACTACTGTGAATGTCACCCAATGAGGCCTGACCCCTTCTGTGTGTGCAGGGATGCTGTTTTAGTTGGATTCCCATAGAAGCAGCCCCTACAACAATGATGTGTGTGCAAGTTGTTTGAGAGGTGATCTCAGGAAAATGGCAGGGCAGCAGGGAAGTGAGACAAGGTAGAAAGGTCAGCCAATGACGGTGGCTGTTTTCAAGCAGTTGCTTGTACTTGTGGGCATCTGGAGCCGAATCCCATTGGGGATTCTGTGAGACAATGAAAAGCATGTCTCAGTTATCCCCTCTGGGGAATGAGGGACCTGGGGTATTTATCTACCAACTCTCCGTCTGTTATTGATTTAGTCCCGTTTCTGGGGAGTCACACGTGTTTGCAGTAAGCAACCTCTGTAGGGCACAGCTGAGTGATGGTGGGATTCACCACTGGCAGTTCTGCTGTAGATCCCCCTGGGCAGGAGACCTCTGAACTGCCACCTGAAGCAGAAGTAGGAATTAACCAGTAATTGGGGTGGGGATGGAGGGGGGGAGGAGAAAGTGTTAAGGAAGGAAACAAAAAGTGCCCAGCCCTAAGGCAGGTGGGGCACAGTCTAGTGCTGTATTAGTCTGTTTTCACACTGCCGATAAAGATACATCAAAGACTGGCCAATTTGCAAAAGAAAGAGGTTTAACGGACGCACAGTGCTGGGGAGGCCTCACAATCATGACGGAAGGTGAAAGGCACACCTCACATGGTGGCAGACAAGAGAAGAGAGCTCATGCAGGGAAACTCCCCCTTATAAAACCATCAGATCTTCTGAGCCTTATTCACTATCATGAGAACA
>CAUYLG010043548.1:0-22830 GCA_963573385.1 Cacajao melanocephalus
TAGCCTGGGCAGTAGAACAAGAATCCTGTTCTCTCTCCCTCTTTTTCTTCCTCTTTCTTTCTCTCATACATTCTTTTTCTTTCTTTCTTTCACTCTCACTTTCTTTCCTCTCTTTTTCTTTCTTTCAAAAAAAATAAAAAAAAAAATAAAAAAAAAGTTAATAAGGGAATATGATGAATGAGTACGTTAGTAAGAGAACTTAATGGATAAGTGAACTAATAAGAGTCCATAGTGGAGGAAATTTCCCCTTTTAAGAAACATTATCTTTTGAATATACACAGGATATACTTTTCAAAAGAAAAAAAATGTATATGGGGAAAAAATTTTCACTTATTCTCTAGACACTCAGTACTTTTCCAGAGATAATCTATGACTATACAAGCATAATAATTCCTTTTCAGTATATTTTCCCAGCAACTAAGAAGTTCGGTGTTTGTAATTGTAATAAGAAGAGTGCTAATCTGGCCTGAAATGAAAAGTTTTACCTTATATGTCTCATAAATAGTTTTTAGTAAATCAGGGAATATGCTTAAAAAGGGATTACCAAGGCCCTACAACACATGAGTTTGGGGCCACAGGGAGATTAAGATGTAGAATAAAGTTAGGTGAGATCTAAGGCCAAAGGATAGCAGGAGGGTTTGTGTGTGTGTGTGTGTGTGTATGTGTGTGTATGTGTGTTGGGTGGGGCAGGTGGGAGCCTTTGGAGATTGACTGTAGGCTGCTAATGAGGTGTCATGTAGGCCTTGGTAGGCCCTTGGGAAAGACACACGGTTCTGAAAGGTTGGCACTCTCATAGGTTTTTAAATATTTTTGTTATCCGCAAGGGTGACACTGGACATCATTACTAAAATTAAAAAATTTCGCCCCTGGGCACACAAGTTACCCTTCTTGTGCTGGCATGGCAAGGCTTGATTTGCAAGATTTTCTGTTGGACTGTCCCTAATTCTTCCCTTTAAAAATAGGAGCTCCTTCAGGGTGAGGAAGGAAGGAGGAAATCATCCCTTCTAACCTACTTTCTCTTCTTCATTCCAAGGACTGTAGAAAGGCACGCCAGGTATGGTTTCTAAGTCTGCGGAATTTTAGTGCTGTCCATTCTCCCGAGTGGATGCCTTTGGTGAAGGTAAAAAGGAAAGACTGTTTGCTATGTCAAGGGAAGATTCATATGCAAATCCCAAGACTCAGATGTTATTTTAGAGGAGTTGGTGTCCATTGTAAATTAGAACTGCCCTGGTTCATTTGCCCACAAGGGCAACCAGCTGTATGAGGCAAATATGAGGAAACTGGCAGATTAGAAGGGGCGGAATCTGCCTGAAAGAAAGAATAAGGAGAATTCTGACTGCAGAGGGGATCAAGGTGTGGAATAAGCACATATCTGTCTTCTTAGCTCCTGTGAAATGTTGGGAAAGTCTTTAGAACAAACAATAAATATGTCATAGCAGGAAAACAAAGAGCAGTCTTTGGGCTAGAAATAGAAATTGTTTAAAAAAAACACCTTTCAGTTTGAAAACAACAGTCGGGGCGCAGTGGTTCACGTCTGTAATCCCGTCACCTTGGGAGGCCAAGGCAGGCAGATCACAAGGTCAGGAGATCGAGATCAGCCTGGATAACACGATGAAACCTGGTCTCTACTAAAAATACAAAAAATTAACCTGGTGTGGTGGCACGCGCTTGTAGTCCCAGCTACTCGGGAGGCTGAGGCAGGTGAATCGCTTGATCCTGGGCGGTGGAGGTTGCAGTGAGCCAGGATTGCGCCGCTGCACTCCAGCCTGGCAACTGAATGAGACTCTGTCTTTAAAAAAAAAAAAAGTTTAAAAATGACAGAAAAAGTGGAAAGTTGCCTGGGTTATGTTTTTACTGCAGCCTTTCTAATAAACCTGTCCCCACTCCATGTTCGTGTCTTTGCTTGTCCTATGCAGCATGGGACTCATCAGGCCAAAGTGGTCATTTTTGGCACTTGGGCTAGAGATGGCAGTGAAGCAGCATCATTTGTCTGGGGAAATGTCAGAGGTTTGTTGTCTCACACTAAGGAAATTGAAGATATGAACACAAAAGGAGTGGGTTTAAGAGAGGAAGTTTAATAGGCAAAAGAAAGAAGAGAGACCTTCCTCGTGCAGTGGAAGGGTGCTTGAGTGGGTTTCTGGGTTTGGGGCGAGATGCAGTTGGTTTTATAGATGAGCTTGAGGAGGCAGTGTCTGATTGACATAGGGCTCAGAGGATTGGTTGGACCAGGTGTGCTATTTACGTGATGCATAAAGAGGCTGGCCATCCCACCTTTTATTATTCAGATGGAGTCTCTCCCTGGCTGGTGCCATGTTGCTTGCACACGTGAAGACAAAGAAAAGAGGTAACTTCCATGTTGAATATGCCTGGTTTCCAGGTATCCCTTTTCTATTGGCATAGGTGCCAGCATTCATGTATGCAAGCTTTTAGCTTGCTTATATATCCCTGCAGCTTGATATTTTTTGTTAGAAAAGAAATTATATGGGGCTGTTTTTTTTTATTAAAAGAAAAACCTTAACGAGGACTCTCTTACCTAACTGCCTAAATAATTTCTTTTTAGCTCCTATTATCAGCAGTGCTTGCCCCTGATAGGTGATGATCATGAGGGGGACCAAGAGCCTCTAAACTTAGAGACAAGTTGCCAGCACTTTCTAGATGGATTGTTTCCCTCCCCAGCAACCCCTGCTGGTCAGTTTGACAAACAGGTGAACACAAGTTCTCAAATATAAAATAAGCAGATAAACCCAACGTCACCAAAATTATCAAGTTATGATGGCATTTTGTCAAATTGTCTTTATTTTTTATCTGCATCATCTGTCGCTTTCTGAGGGAAGTGTTCTGAGTTCCCACTGTGACTGTGGATTTGCCTATTTCTTTTTGTATTAGTCAGCTTTTGCCATACATATTTTGTAGTTGTGTTGTGTTGTGAGAAAGATTCATGACCTATTTTGCAGGAGAATTCTGTATTTAGCAGATGTTCATCTTAAGTTCTATTTTGCCTCGTATTGATATTATTATTTTGCTTTTCAGTTTAACATTGATTTAGTATATCTTTTTTCTTTTTTTTAACCCTTGCGTGTTGTTTATTTCAGAGATGCTTTCTTATGTACTGACTGTGACCCCCAAATGCATGTGCTGAAGCTCCAACTCTCAATGTATTTGGAGGTGGGCCTTTGAGAAGTAATTGAAGTCATGAGGGTCGAGCCCCCATGATGGAATTAAGTCCTTCTTAGAAAAGGAAGAGAGTCTGAGCTCTCCTCTCTCTCCACCGTGTGAGGGCAGAGAGAAATAGCAGCCATTAACAAGCTGAGAGAAGAGGACTGAGAATGAACTCTACCTTGCCAGAGCCTTGTCATATCCCTTCCCAGTTTCCGGAAGAGTGAGACATCAATTTCTGTTGTATAAGCCACTCAGTCTATGATTTTTGCTATGGCAACCAGAGCAGATTAATGCATGCTTCTTGGACTTTGTTTTGAACTCAATATCAAAAACATATATTTTAATAAGAAAATTACTCCATTCATTTTTATTGTGTTTATTGATAATTTTGGACTTATTTGTGCCATACTTAAGAACCCCTTCTTCTTCTTTCTTATGCTTTCTTGTTGTTTCTTTAATCCAAGTGCATGATAAGGTTTAGAAATCACTCTCTTAACAGGGCCACAAAGGGCTAGATAAGGGAATCTGGCTTGCATTTGGGGAAGGGGCAGAGGAAGGAAGCTGTACCAAGATGACCTGAGCCCCAGATCCTGGATAAACATCCTCTTCTGGATACAGGACCTGTCCGAGGCACTATTTTGAAATAGGCAACTTTTATTTGCTTTGTCTTCTTTCATCATCTGTATTTACTTTTTCATCTTAAGTGCCAAAATATAGCTGTTTTCATATTACCTCAAGTTCCCGAGTTTATTTTTTATGTGAGAATTTTCCACCCTTTGAAATCCCAAAGGAAATGTTTCCCTTCTTTCTCAGACCATGCTTTCATTTCAGTCAATGTAACAAATCAGCCAGGTCTTAGGAGTTTAGAAATCTGATTGGATTGGCTCATACTAAGCTATGACCGATCTACCACAGCCTTCTAAGATGAACTGGACTTTTTTTAAAAAAGCTCCATGACCTACACAATTCTTTAATTACTGGAATTGCACACTTTAAAATCACATCAAATATAAACATTCAATTTTGTGGAGGTTTATTTTTTATGGAGAGATGAGGATAGGTGTTGGTTAATACTGATAGATTTTACTCTGAAAGCCAATTCTATTAAGATTTCTTCTTTAAATCTAGACTATCAGAAAAAATGAAAATGTCTTTTTTATTTATTTTTTTGCTATAGCTTCAATGTTCATAGTAATCCAAGTTCCAATGTCAGGATGGCAGAGGGGAGCCAAAAGAGGCCACATTTTGTTCATGGAGTGTTTTTTTTTTTTTTAAGATTAGGGATTTTGTAATGTAAGTTTTCAATTAGGAAGTTCTTATGATAGTGCATGGCACGTGTCCTTTCCATCATCTGGATTTTTCTGCTTTTTTTGTCTGGTTAACTCCTACTCACTCTCCAGTCCTCATCTTAGTGGTCACTTCTCCCTGGAATGCCTCTGACCCCTGATCATACCCTTAAGATAGCTGTGGTACAAACACCAAAGGTTGAACTTATAACCAGACTCACAGGCAACACTTTGCCCTATGCTGTGCTTCCCTAATGATAAAGAAGTGAGAAAGGAGGCACAACAAATGTCATTTCCATAGCAGAGGCCCTAAGTCCAGCAGACTTGATTCTCTGGATTTCCTTTTCTGCATAACAATGATGAAAGGTAGCCTAGGAAAGCCATTTGTCTTAGGCTTCACCTTTTATACCTTTCTAGCACTAAACTTAGAGACTGATTCCATTCTTTAGTGCAGTCATTGCCTCATAAATCCATAAATAGCAGGGGTATTTATTTATAATAAAGTATCCATATAGATTAGGGATATTCTATTGACCAATTTTATTCAAGTCCTTCATTTATCTTCCAGACAGTAGATTCTATCAACCAAGTTTCATAAAGAGTTCTAATTCCCAGAGGTAAGAACTGAGCCTGGCTTTCTAGTTATATGTTTGCTGGTGACTCCATCCTTCCCTACAACGCTTATGCATATATAAAGACTATACACTTCCCTGCCTCTTGCTTGGATTGTAAGCTCCTAAAGAGTATGGCAGTGTCTTTTAACATCAAGTCTCAATGTGAGAAGAGTTCCTGGCACATCATAAATATCCAACAAACATTTGTAAGTGAAAAAAGCTATTCTGTGGTGTCTGCTTTATTACGAGATGGCTTGCCCAAGATTGTTAAGCAGCTTCATTGTCTGAAATGGAACTAGATTCTGTGGGTAGCAGGTCCACTGGTGCCACTCACAGGCAGCCTCAAAGAAACCATTGAGCCTCACAAATCTATGGGCATCTTCATTAAATTCCAGCACAGAGAGGTAAAATGGAATATTATTCTGATGCAGATATTTCATGAATGGTCCCATCACCTGTCTCATTTTGCCTGTCCTTCGGTATCTTTCCATGCTGTAGGCCATTCCTAATTCACAAGAAGAGTCCATGATTACCCATGAGACTGGGACCCCCTCTGGGCCCAGCACACAGGTTGTTGGCAGGGCTTCTATGCAGCGCTTGATATAACGCAGGCTCCTTTCATTCTTCCCTCGCCTCCAGTTGTCATTTACCAGCCCAGAATAAGAGACATCCAGCTGAGCATACTTAAAATTGGGAGTTTCGCTGTAGAAAACAAAAAGAAAAACAAAAACTTTCATCCCCACTCCTGTAATTTCTCGGTGCCATCCCATTCTAGAGATCCCAGGCAATCTTCTTGTTTAAAGACCCACCCTTGCAAAGTTGTGAATTTTGACCATTGAAAACCTTTATTCATCCCAAGGTATGAATTCATCCTGTCTTCACTCCAAAATTGATTTATATGAATTACAAAAATGTACACAGAAGGGCAATTATAAATGATCAGCACATGTATTTTGTACCTCTTAAATTCAACATCTGGGTGGCCTGTCTCAGCCCAGCTTCCAAACTTGCTTTTATTGGAAGCATTGAGGTTCAGGATATCTTCCGTAATAAAGAGGATTGCTCTCGAATGCTCTACCTTCACTGACTTTGAAAATGCAGCCATTCTTATCCCCTCATCTAAACTTTCTTGAAAACCTGGGAAGAAAGGCAATAAGGCAGTATTGTCAGACATGGAGTTTTCTATTTACACTGCTCCCACCTGATTAATACCTCAATGCTTAGTAGTTTTCAAACTTGAGTTTACCCCACAATCAGCTAAAGTCCTTGTCACAATGCAGATTGCTCTACCTCTCCCAGCCCCTAGAGTCTCTGTGAATTTACATTTCTAATGAGCTCTCAGGTGATGCTAATGCTATTAGTTGAAGACTCAATTTGAGAAGCACTGCTGCTTGCCCATTTCTTCAGACTCCTTACCTTGGATTTGGAGTATCTGTTTCCAGTTTATGATTTCGCAATTTTTCAAAACTTCTTGTGATTTTTGAGGCTCTTTGGAGAATATACGATATACATTTGTGTATAAATCCATGTCATCAGTCATCTCCTGTATAGGATGGTGAAAGGTCAGGTCATTCCTTTGAACTTTTTCTACACCTCTCACTGATGGCAATTATTAGAAAAATGAAAATTCAAAAGACAATTTTAACAGTGGCCCACAATGGCTGCAGTTGGGCACATGGATAATAAAACCTAGGCCAGAAGCTACTGCTGACCTCTTGCCTGTGTAACTGGAGTTTGTTAAATATTTCACTGACAGGTACTGGTTATAAACCTGGTTATCAGATACAGAACAAAGAGAGGATGAAATCAGTCACCCTCCACCAGGCCTTAAGATGCCTCACCTTTCTCCCTACCAACTCAACGGCACACTTACCTTATCCTATTTATAGCATCATGAAGCACCCAGCAGAATCAAAAGAATGCAACAGTTGTTTTTCTCCCTGCTTCTCTCACCTCCTGTGCCACACATATCCCTTTGTTATATATACTGTGCCCCATGTAACATGTGGGACACATTCTGGGTTCTACTGAGTCTGTGTTGCTAGGATTAAGTCCTTAAATTTGAACAAATTCAACTGTGATTTCTGTAAATTTTAGTGCCTACTGTTTCACCAGACACCTAGAATCTATAGTATCCTAGAATCTACAATGTCCAGGGCTTGGGCAAGATACTTTAGTGAATATAAACATTAACGAGACATTGCCTTTTCCCAAGGATATAGGATATCAGCCTAGTTGAAGAGTGACACTGTCTTTACAGCCAGAAGCCCACAAAATAGAATGAAGTAACTGAATTTTTGGTAGCACTCTGGGTAATTTATGTGGTGTTAGACTCATGGGTTTGAAAGAAAGAGACTTGTGATCCCATTCTGATAAGTCACAAACTTCATGGGAAGTTGAGCACATGTTTCTGAGGGGAAATATAAACAATAAGTGTGAGAGTTTTAGCAGTGAATGTATTAATAGTATGTTGGAAGTTGTATCGTTAAAGAGTAAAACAGAAAAAAATGTAACTAATTTTAAAGAAAACTTCAAGAATTTGGAGGCACTTTTATAAATGCAAATTCCTGAATATGGCCAAAACCAAAACCTCAGTGAATTTAAAATAGTAGATGTTTTAAAAGTCCCAATTTTAAAAGAATGACCGAAAATAGCCAAGTGTATATCCAAAGAATTATAAAAATATCAAAGTAAACCAGAATAAAACAAATGGAACAATTATAAAAATGAAAGCTATAAATAATGAAATGGAGAACAAGACATAGTGCAAAGGATACATAAAGCCAAAAGTTCATTTTTAAATGGCAAAGAGAGAGAGAGAAAAAGAAGAAGAAAGAGAGGGAGAAACTGCTGGTAAGGCTTTTTAAGGAAATACAAGAGGAAGAGAAAAAAACAAACAAACAAAAAACATAGAGTATGAGAAATGAGAATGGAAACAGATAAACAGAGAAAAGAACAAAATAATTATAATAGAAGATTATATGCTACCCTAAGGCAACATATTTACTGATAAAAGAAATGAATGTTATCCCTCAAGAATAAACTATCGAAATTGACTTTCAAAAACTAGAAAACCTCAACAAACTAATAGAAAATGTTAGAATGAAATTAAATATATACCATTTAAAAAGTAGACAAGGATTGTGGCAACATGTCCATGTTGCTACAAAGGACATGATTTTATTCTTTTCTATTTGCAGGGTAGTAGTCCATAGGAATATATGTACTATGTTTTTTTAAATTTTTTAATTTTTTAAATTGTTAAATTTTTATTTTTTGAAAGAAACAAAAAGAGAGAAAAGAAGAAAGAAAGAAAGAGCGAAAGAAAGAAAAAAAGAATGAAAGAGAGATAGAAAGAGGAAGAGAAAGAGGGAGAGAGAACGGGATTCTTGTTCTATTGCCCAGGCGAGAATGTAGTCTAAAAATGGGTATTAAAAACCTCTATTATGCCAATAATTGTGTTTAACAATGGAGACAGGAAGGAATAAGAGATGGAAATAACAAACAAGCAGCCAATTCTTTATTGTTGCCTGTCACTCTTTTCACTCAGCTTTTTAAAGTTTCACCCCACTTTGTTCTTAAGAGTTTAAGCTCTCTGCTTACTGGAGCAGGAGCTAGAGCTAGAGTTCTCTAGCTGCTGTTCCAGTGGTCAGGGGAGATGGATCTTCCCATTGGAGAAGGTTCAGAAGAATCTTCTAGATACACGCATAAACACACACACACACACACACACTCACACACATACACTTTTCTGCACCTATCAATACCTCTTTTTAAGCATTAGATCCCTCCTCTTTATGCTTCCATTGGCTCCTTTGTTTTTCCCTCTCCATTCTGTTCTATCTTAGTTTTTCCTGATTCTGAGCTCCTGGAGGCAGGCAAAGTAGGAAGTAAAACACAACAGCAGGTTAATGCAAAGATAAACAAATGTTGCAATTGCCAAAATCAAATATTCACTCATGTACCACCTAAAATGACTCTGGTTGGCGTACATCAGAAAACTCTGCTGAAAAGAATCCTGTCCCCAGAATTCTAGGCAAAGAGTGAAGACCTGAAGCCCCAGTTGTCTGACGCTGAGAAAGCAACACCTCTCTAAGTAGACGTGCTGATGACCAAGGGCAATTTTTTTTTCTTCTATGGTAGACCTTTTCATATGTAGCAATGATTTATGAGCTTTCAAAATAATCGATGCCCTACTAACGCAAGTACACACGACTAGCCCCATTCAGTTTCCTGTATTTATTTGCTAGATTTTACAAGTCAAGGCGGCCCTCATAACGGTGTTGATAAAGAAATGTAATTCATACCTGGATGGCTGCAGCAAGCATTTAAAATACAAAATCCATTTAGTACAATTAGCTTTAGAACATTATTTATGTAATCTGCCACAATGGCAGATATTAGACAGAACATTTTTCTCTTTTCTTTGGAATAGTTTATCAATCACCCTTGCTCCTGACAAGCCCTTAGGAGGAGAGCATTTATCAGAGTGTATTATAAAACTCTAAAAATAAAAGCTGAAACTAGTGTTTATATGGAGAATACAGGCTGATTGCAAAGATTTGAGAAAAGACTATTTAGTCTCCAAGTCACTTCAGGCAAGAGGCGAAGTCAAGCTTGCAGAGATGCACTGGTAGTGCCGCGGAGTAGAGGGAAGAAATCTTGCTGGGGCATTCTTAAAACATAATGTGCAGAGATGAGGGAGTTATACAATACAGTGAGTAATACCTGGCTTTCAACAAGCAATGTGAAATGTATAGATAATATGGTGCTTTTTGAATTTGCAAATGTCACAGAATTCATGATACCCAGTGGAGTTGAACAAGCAATACAAGCCTTGTATGAAGAATGATAATACTTATAACTTGCACAATGTTGTGCTATTCATCTTGAAGATGGGAACTGAAGAGTATCTTGTAGTCAGAGCAGCAATCTAGAAGTTCTCAACTCCAGTTTTCTTTGAGAAGTCACTTAATTCCTTCCAGGCCTCCATTCCACTTTTGGAAAAATAGCTTCCAGATGTGTCCCCCAGAGGCCTAAAAGTAAAGGTTCTCAATATTTGCAGCAAATTGGAATTACATGGGAAGTTACAAAAAAAAGAATTAGTAAACAGCACCCAAAATTAACTAAGACTCTTGGTCTCTAGGACCCAAACATTTTTTGTTATTGTTGTTGAATTTAAATATCTCAAATGATCCGACTGTCCAGTCAGAGTTAAGAGCCACTGGCTAAGAAGAGTAGTTCTCAAATTGTGCTGAATATTGGGAAGTTTAAAAAATCCAAATGCTATGTCACACAATATCAATTAAATCAGAATTTCTGGGGATGGACTCAAGTGCCCATAATTTACAAAGCTTTCCAAATGATTCCCAAGTGTAGCCAACTTAGAGGGCCATTGGTCTATATTATTGTGTCTCAAACTTTAATGTATATATGGATGGTTTGGGGGATCTTATTAAAATGCAGATTCTTACTCAGTAGATGGGACCTGATACTCCTAATTTCACAGCAAACTCAGGTGATGCAGCTGTTGCTGCTCCGTGCACTGCATTTGAGGTAACAAAGAAGTCTCAAAGAATCAAGTGCCAACTTCTGACATAAGCATTCAAAGCCCTCCATATTCATTAGAAATTTTATGTACATTGCTTTGGGCTAAGACCCAAACGTCCTTAAATGGCACATTCTCCTCCTCACAAGATCCATAAATGTTTTATTTCAGTACTATTTCCCAACCCTCCTCTTAGAAAATACAAGAAATGGGAAAATGGAAAATGAGGACTGCAAGAGCTATTTGAAATGAGCATTTGGTGTCAGGTCTTGTTGGATCCTTGTTATCTTCAGTAGGGATGGCACCAGGTTCAACAGGCCAAAAAGGAAACCTGGAGCCAGTGAATGAAAAAGCGATTTGTTTATTTGTGGGTATTTACTTAACAGGGTAGTCCAGTGGCAGTAGGCTGGAGAGGAGAGCTGCAACAGCGTGTAAAAAGCGTGCTGTTTATGTAGCACTTTTACTTACCACCCTCCCATAGCAACCTCTATGTGGCAACCCTCATTTCTTAAGTTGTGTTATTACTGTCAGGTGTATCTGGCATACAGGGTATGCCTAAGGTAAGTTATTGCTGTCAGATACATCTGCCATACAAGGTCATTCTCAGGATATGCCTAGCTTAAGTTATTGCTGTCAGGTGCATCTACCATACATCTAGTCATACCTCCTGCCTGGATTCATACACTTCCTGGAGAGAAATAGCAAAATGTCATGTGTCAATAGAATGGAGAAGTTGTGTATAACCCAGTCTTAAGACTTGAGCCCCAAGAGCTATGACTCCCCTACTATGAATGGCATGAGTGTCAGATGGAGGTTAGAAGCTGTCCCAACTTATATGTTGCAGTAACAATAGAATTGGGTCTCAGAAAAATCCTTAAAATGTATAACCATGGCAGGAAGTGGCTGAAAACACCCAGACCATCAAGACTTTTAATAGATATTTGTTATATCTGCTTCCTTCTTTTTGACTTTTACAGTAATTGCCTTTGTGTAAATTTTTTTAAGATAACCCAGGTCTGTATATTAATTTCCTATTTGACCTTTTCATCTTGTGTCTCTTCTCTCATCTATTTCATTCCCCAATTTACTATGCAAATAATTTGTACCAAAACACAGCTTTAATTATTATGCTACATTTTTTAAAAATTATCAATAGTCCCCATTGCCAATAAGGTAACAGTAGCTGAATTACTCCAGTGGAGGAACCTCTGATGAACCTAAAAACATGTTCCAAGAGAAGAGAGTCAGCTGTTGAGCTTCCATTGTGCAGAGGACTCAATGTTGAATTGAAACTATATCAGCCTCTGAGAGTCCTAGAATCTATGATACCTCAGTTGTAGCAAGTATGATGAGTGCCCAGATTTTAGTTTCTAACATTATTATTCAGTGAAAGGAACCAGAGCTCCTTGAAGAAATAGCTGATGATTATGTCTGGGCAGGAAAAATACAAGATGAGTATGGAGCATCTAGTAATTTCTAATGGTAAGGAAGCGCTCAAAAATGAAAAGGTTAGGAGATTGTCAAGGAATACAAGTGCCAACCTGAAAAACCTCCCAATGGCCAAAAGTAAAACAATTGAGCAACAAAATAAATAACAAATGTACTAATGAATTATAACACAAAGGATAAAATAAATATACATGAGTCTATGCTTATATAAATAAATTAATAGATAGATAATGGGTAGAGGTGAGAAGAGACAAATCTCCCTACAGAAGAATTCCAAATAATTCATGTGTATACACCAGAACATGAAGTTTAGTTCTCCACTCTCCTCTTTGAGTGTAGGTTGGACAGAGTGACTTGATTCCAAAGAATAGAGCATAGAAGAGGGAAAAAGCAACTTTGTAGTGCAGAATCCAGTAAACATTACCCTCATTATCTAAACAAAGTTAACATCACCAAACATAGGTCATGCTCACATGTTCATGGCGTGTATTCTGAAATGATATAAGGAGGACACTTTTGTGGTCTTAGAAATCCACAACCCTAGTCTAATCGTGAGAAATATATTAGGTGAACACAAGTTGAGAGAAATTGTACAAAATATCCAACCAGTACTCCTTAAAATGGTAAAAGTCATGAATAATGAAGAAAGACTGAAAAATTTTCACAGAGATTAAGAAGACATGACAACCCAATGTACATGGTATCTTGGACATGAACATAGAACAACAAATATATATATATATATGTTTATATATATTTATATATATTTATATACATATTCATAGGAAAACTTTGAAATCTGAGTAATGTGTGAAGTTACATTAACAGCAATATAACAATGTTGGTTTATTAACTGTAACAAATGTATGGTTAATGTAAGATACTAATATTGGAGAGGGCAAGGTGAGGGGTACATGAGACCTGTTCGTACTGTCTTTGCAACTTTTCTATAAGTCTAAAACCACATTAAAATAAAAATTTTGGGCCAGGAATGGTGGCTCACGCCTGTAATCCCAGCACTTTGGGAGGCCGAGGTGGGCGGATTACGAGGTCAAGAGATCGAGACCATTCTGGCCAACATGGTGAAACCGCGTCTCTACTACAAATACAAAAATTAGCTGGGCGTGGTGGCATGTGCCTGTAGTCCCAGGTACTCGGGAGGCTGAGGCAGGAGAATTGCTTGAACCTGGAAGGCAGAGGTTGCAGTGAGCCGAGATCGCACCACTGCACTCCGGCCTGGCGACAGAGCGAGACTCCATCTCAAAAAAAAAAATAAATTAATTAAAATTAAAATTAAAATTTTATTTTAAAAAATGTCAGCCATCTAAGACTCTTTCCTTATCCCCTTAATTACCTACTTTCCTACCCTGGGTCTGACCCTAAAGCAGCATTATAATAAATATGGAAGCAAATGGAACAAAAAATAGAACAAGATTTCCAGCTACACAGACCCTGGTACATAGAAACCACTCAAATTTCTATTGAAGAAAGAAATAAAATTGAAGATCATACAAAAATTGTGAAAAAAGGTATAAAAATGGAATGAGCCCCTAACCTTAAACTGATGTCTCGTGTGTCCTGACTGAGGAAAATATGATATATATATATACATATATATATATATATATATGATATATATATATAAAACTGCAATACAAAGAAAAAATGAGTTGTGCCATCAGTTCTCTGTGAAAGTTTGGAAACATTTATTCAAACTGGATGTTGACATCCATTATTTTAATACAGCCTCACAAGAGAACCTGGACAGTTATGAATATTTCCATTTCATAGCTGAGGAGACTCAGACATAGGAAGGTTAGGTGATTTGCTTGAGGTCTCTTTATATCCTTGAACAAGGATTTCAGCAAACTACAGTGAAAGTGAATTTGTCCTAGGCCCATATCTCACTTACGTAGCAGAAATGACATAAAATCTCACAATTCTAACACCTAAGGATTTATTAATTAACAAGTGTCAAAGCTGCCAGATTGTGTTGATCTAAATGACAATGGGCAGGATCTATGAGATATACCAGTCAGCAGAGAGTGTTAAACCAATCCAGCTTTTGAAGTTTAGGAACTCATAAACAACGTGCATACATATGAACATGATTCCCCAACAAGGCCATCTGAATACTCATGCCCAACTGCTGAGCCAAAATTCTAATCCTTCTTTAGACCACAACTCAAATTCAAGCATTAATTATATATCTTCTTTTCCATCTAGCACCTCTTTGACAGGCTGCCCTGCATTCTTTTAGGTAGGATTTGCCTTCTTTTCGAAGAAGAAGGTCTCTAAGTGGATGGAAGAAAATCCCCCTTTTCCATGGTAAATGCTAATTCTCTATCCCTGCTTGTCTGCAAACCTCATCTCCACATTACCCCTGTGCATCTCCAGAAGGGACATACCTGGTCAAGGACTTGCAGAGATGATGCCAAGAAAAGGGATTCATATAATATTATGGTTACCAACCTTGAAAACTCTTCAAGTTAACTGGAAGTCCAGTTTAACCCATTTAAAACAAAACGAAACAAAATAAAATAAATAAAACTATTGTGAGAACAGGTGTACTTCCTCTATAAAAGAGTCCTAGGCTTTAAATTTAAGAATCATCTGTTAGGTATTTCTTAGGTATTTTCCTTCTCTCTGAGTTAAACTGTTGCTCTTTTGTTGTGATAATTGTCTAGATTCCCATATTATCATCATTAACACCATCATATTCAATAATTACAACGTTTTATCAAGTTTTTGCTAAATGCTATGCAAGATGCTGTACTAAGCAGTGAATTTTCTCCTTCAGTCTTAAAAAAAATATTCCTATGGGACAGGTACTATTGTTTAACTTCGTTTTACAGATGGATAAATTGAGACTGCTACTAGGGAATGGCAGGACTCAGATATAAACCCTGATTCAGAGCCCATGCTCTAACCACTTGCATAATGTACTTTCACAGTTTAGCGGAAAAACTGCATGTTCAGTTCCCCACTTTGGCTAGGTTAGATTAGATTTCCTCTTAGAGCCTTTCCAACTTTGATAATAACATATAAGCTCCATGAGGACACAGTTTTGTCCTTTTTAAAGTTTCTATTCAGTGCTGTGACCACAGTGCTGGGAAAATGTCTGGCACAGAAGAGGCATGCAATACTGTTTCATTGAATGAACGCTTGATAGCATTCTGTGTATGCAGTAGAATGTATTGGAAAATCCTGAAGCTTGGAGTAAGGAAAACTTTTATTAGGAGTGAATTGCTTTTATGTAAAATACATAACATCCCTGAACCAAGAAAATGAGCACAGTAATTCCTTTCTTCCAAGCAGTTCTTCAAGACAAAAAAGAAAACCTAAGCAAAACATCACAGAGCTGGAACATTGTGAGTTCTTACTATTGTTGCACGTCATCAGAATTTTTCTTGCATTACCTGTTTCTCTGCTTTCTCACTAGGTTTCTTATTAGAAATCATGAATGTATATTTGAATTTATTCCTTGATCAAGCCTGGCTTACTCAATTATTGGTCAAAACTCATCTATGAATATTTTAGAGACACTTTTGGATTCTAGTTTCACAAACAAAAATACCATTACCAGAATCATCAATGGAATCTATCTGAATGCAGCTGATAAATCAGTATGATGACTTTGGTGGAGACAAAAGATGGGTCAGCTTTCATTTTAAGAAAGAGGGACACGTGCATTCATGGGAAACAGAAGTCATTGGATTGGAGGAAAGAGTTACTTGCAACCAAAGAGGCTATTATGGTTGACAATATCTTTCTACAGTAAGGTACCTGAGAGAATAGGCTCCTTATTTTTAGTCCTCAAAAATGAAGCAGCATGTGCCAGTTGGAGATCTCAGTAGAAATGTGAGTGTGTGCATGTGTATCTATTCCAATTCAAGTTTTTGACAAATGAAGAAAAACAGTTTCAGCACAGATCACAAGACAAGCATCCTCAGAGGACAGAAATGAAAGCTGAGGTTTTTCCCAAGGATCTTATTTATTGCCAAGCACATCCAAAACTGTTTGCCTTCTCCTGCTTCATGATTTTCTGTGTTCTTCTCAGCACCAGCCCAGTAGATCTGGAAACCAATTTCCCCCTGGTCAGGAGCTGGCACTCCAGTTGATCAGTGTAATTCAGGCTGCTCATCACCAGGCAGTCTTTCTACTTCCAACAGATGTTGCAAAAGGCTGTCCAGATTTGCCATTCTTTTCCTGGCAGCTTTCCTGTTCTTTTTTTCTTCTGAAGTCTGATGTTTCCTTGCAGTATGCAGTGTCGGTCAAAGGAGCAGATGTGCTACAGAGAGCTATTTTTCTAAGCTGATTCTCTAATACTATTTGCTGATTAAATCCCAGGATGTTCACTGTACAGGCTTTGCACAAAAAGGAGGGACCAAGACTTGTTCAAAATAAACTATCATCTGAGAATTTGGAAATTACGCATTTACTTTCCATAAAAAAATTATTGTGAAAGCATTTTATTTTATAGCCAAAGCTGGTCTGTGATAATATGCAAAAGAGAACACAAAACATATATATTTGAGACGGAGTTTTGCTCTTGTTGCCCAGGTTGAAGTACAATGGCACTATCTCAGCTCACTACAACATCCACCTACCAGGTTCAAGCAATTCTCCTGCCTCAGCCTCCCGAGTAGCTGGGATTACAGGGATGTGCTACCACGCCCAGCTAATTTTGTATTTTTAATAGAGACAGGGTTTCTCCATGTTGGTCAGGCTGGTCTCAAACTCCCGACCTCAGGTGATCTGCCCGCCTTCACCTCCCAAAGTGCTGGAATTACAGGCGTGAGCCACAGCACCCTGCCAACATAATTTTTATATGGCTGAAAAATACTAAAATTGTTCTAAATTACCTTTAAAGGTAATTTTGGAAGCCTACAAAATATGCTGGATATGCTAGGTATTACACAAAAAACATATAGCAGATGACACCACTTTGTCTAAACAATTATCTGTTCTATTTCTATATTGCCTTTCTTTTCCATTAGCTTAAATAATAGGTTTCTTTTCTAGTTGCTTAAATAACAGGTTCAGAAATGACAATATATATTTTCTCTGGAAAGCACAGAATGGAGAACATTTTCTTCAGGTGTTCTGTTTCCACCTGTAAGCATTTTCATAGATATAAGCCAATTTTTTGAAAACACTGAGAAACAATGTCTTCACCAATTCACAGACTAGTCAACAATTTCAGTTTCAATGAAGGACTGATTTGTGTTATCTTAAGGGAGGAGGGTTTACTGTAAGGCTAGCCAGGGACTAGAGCAAAAGAGTTGAGGGGGTGGGGTCCAGATCTGAGCCAACTTGAGGGACTGCCTGCTCTCCTGTGTACCCCTCAGGGGCTTCACAGCCTCTGTGATCACTCTCTTCTCTCTGCATGACTCCTCCATTTTCTCCCTTTACTGGCTTCCTCCTCTCTTCCCTCTCCTGGAGCCAAATTATATATGGATTAATCTTATGCATATTCATCTCTAAGTGCTTCTCACACACACAGAGAAGTGAGCATAAGATGAGTATCTTAAAACTGCTGTTCTCTCAGTCAGTTTCAGTTTCCAGGTGCCTCCTATACTGTGATTATCTCACTGCATTGAGTGTAATTCTAGTATTTAAAGATACACATTTTCAATAAAATATGGCAAGCCAACTAACTACTTAATCTGATACTTTGTTGAGGAAACAATAATCTTTCCCAAAGCTATTGAAAAATCACACTATGTTTGGATTTATCAGAACACAGTATGCTGGTCCCCAAAGTGGCACCTCTGTAAGGGATTAGTAATGGCAAATTTGACTTCCTATAATGCCAACTGCCTTTGGGGACCATTCTTAAAATAACAACACCATTCTGCATTTTTTAGGCATTCTTAAAACTTTTGGCTCTGGCACACCCATAGCATCTTTTTGCTTCCATATCACTTCTCATCTTCACAGTTTCTCAATTCTAAATTTGGAAGAAGAATCTGATTGGCTTGCCTCCATTTTTATTCCAGAAAATAGGCAATAGTTTACTGCCAGGAATATAGATTGCTTGTCCATAGATCAACTGTCTATTTCAGTTTAGTTTTCCAGGGGTGTAGAAGAGAGGAGTGAATATGGCCACCTAAGACCAGGAAATTTAGAGTAGGGCATTTTCTTCTTCTTTTTTTTTTTTCATTGAATTGGACTTTATTTAGTTTCTTATTGCAGCTATAAAAATTATCACTTATAGCAGAAAAAAAATTACTACTATACAATGCTGGAGAAGAGAAGTCCAAAATTAATCTCTGTAGGCTAAAGTCATTATGACTTCAGGGTTGGTCTCTTCTAGAGTCTCCAGGGAACAATCCATTTCTTTTCTTTCCTAGTCTCTAGAGGCCACCTTGATTTCTTAGTTCATCTCATCTTTCTCCATCTTCAAAGTCAGTAGCTTTGCATCTTCAAATCTCCCCTGCTTTCATAATAATAATGCCTTTTCTACCTCTGACCATTGTACCTCTCTTTTATAAAAGCCCTTCCACCACTCAAAAATCCAAAATTCTCTCCCTATCTAGAGATCCTTATTCTCATCTGCAAAGTTGCTTTTGTCATTTAAAGTTACATATTCGGACTCCCACCAAGATGGCCAAATAGAACAGCTCCCAGTGCAGTTCTCAGTGAGAGATGCAGAAGGCAGGTGATCTCCACATTTCCAACAAGGATACCAGGTTCATTTCAATGGGACTGGTTGGACAGTAGGTGTAGCCCAAGGAGGGTGAACCAAGGCAGCAGGGCACTGCCCCACCCAAGAAGTATAACTGGCTGGAGCATCGGAGACTTTACTACCTCGGCACTTCAGTTCAGATACTGGGCTTCTCCCATAGCCTTTGAAACTCACAGTCCAGGAGAATGCCACTGGGCTGAAAAGCGCCGCGAGTTACCAACACAGATCTGAGTGACAGCTCCGGCCAGCCCAATGCCATGAGTTGTTGGCACAGATCTAGGTGGAAGTTTTGACTAGCACCGAGAGCACCTGCAGGATGGATCTACCTGCCCCCCAGAAAGAGGGAGATGTGAAAGCAGGGAGACAGGTAATACATCTTGGCAGGTCCTACCCTCACAAAGACCAGCAAACTGAAGTCCCCTTGCTTGAGAATTTCCCAGCCAGCACATCAGTTCGAGCTCAACCCAGGACAATCCAGTTTGGTTGGGGGAAGGGTGTCTGCCATTGCAAAGGTGGGTCTAATCTCACCTGTGTAAACAAAAGCCAGATGAAGCCTACACAGCAGCCGGGCTAAGTCTGAGGCAGCTCAGCAGTGCCTCTGCAGGCAGACAAGGGACAGACTGCCTCCTCACACAGCTTCCTGACCCCTGAATAACCAAAAAAAATGCCTCATACAGGAGAGCTCCGGCTGACACATGGTGGGCACCCTTCTGGGACAAAGCTACCAGAGGAAAGATCGGGCAGCAATCCTTGCTGCTCCACAGCCCCTGCACGTGATTCCCAGGCAAGCAAGGTCTAAGTGGACCTCCAGCAATCCTACAGCAGAAGGGCCTGAGTGTTTGAAGGAAAACTAAAAAACAAAAAGAAATAGTTTCAACATCAACAGAAAGGATGTCCACTCAGGGACCTGATCCGAAACCACCAACTTGATAGATCAAAGGTAGATAAATCCACAAAGGTGGGAAGAAATCAGTGCAAAAAGGTTGAAAACACCAAAAAACAGAACACCTCTCCTCCTCCAAGGGATCACAACTCCTCACCAGCAAGGGAAAAAAGCTGAATGGAGAATGAGTCTGATGAAGTGACAGAAGCAGGTTTCAGAAGGTGGGTGATAAAAACTTCTCTGAGCTAAAGGAACATGTTCTAACCCAATGCAAAGAAACTAACAACCTTGAAAAAAGGTTAGAAGAAATGTTAACTAGAATAACCAGCTTTGAGAAGAACATAAACGACTTGATGGAGCTGAAAAATGCAGCACAAGAGCTTCGCGAAACATACACAAGTTTCAATAGCCAAATGGATCAAGCAGAAAAAAGGATATCAGAGATTGAAGATAAACTCAATGAAATAAAATAAGAAGGCAAGATTAGAGAAAAAAGGGTGAAAAGAAATGAACAAAGCCTCCAAGAAATACGGGATTATGTGAAAAGACCTAATCGACACTAGATCGGTGTACCTAAATCTAACAGGGAGAATGAATCCAAGCTGGAAAACACTCTTCAGGATATTATCCAGGAGAACTTCCCCAATCTAGCAAGGCAGGAAATCATTCAAATCCAGGAAATACAGAGACCACCACAAAGATACTCTTCAAGAAGAGCAACCCCAAGGCACATAATCTTCAGATTCACCAGGGTTGAAATGAAGGAAAAAAATGCTAAGGACAGCCAGAGAGAAAGGTCAAGTCACCCACAAAGGGAAGCCCATCAGACTCACAGTGGATCTCTCAGCAGAAACCCTACAAGCCAGAAGAGAGTGGGGGTCAATATTAAACATCTTCAAATAAAAGAATTTCAACCCAGAATTTCATAACCAGCCAAACTAAGCTTGAAAAGTGAAGGAGAAATAAAATCCTTTACAGACAAGCAAATGCTGAGAGATTTAGTCACCACCAGACCTGCTCCTGAAAGAAGCACTAAACATGGAAAGGAACAATGAGTTATCGGCCACTCAAAAACATACCAAAAGACCAATGATGCAATGAAGAAACTGCGTTAACTAACAGGCAAAACAACCAGCCAGTAACAAAATAACAGGATCAAATTCACACATAACAATATTAACATTAAATGTAAATGGTCTAAATGCCCTAATCAAAAGATACAGACTGGCAAACTGGATAAAAAGTCAAGACTCATTGGTGTGCTGTATTCAAGAGAACAATCTCATGTACAAAGACACACATAGACTCAAAATAAAGGGATGGAAGATTTCTCAAGCAAATAGAGAGCAAAAAAAAAGCAGGGTTTGCAATCCTGGTCTCTGTTAAAAATGGACTTTAAACCAGCAAAGATCAAAAGAGACAAAGAAGGGCATTATATCATGGTAAAAGGATCAATGCATAAAGAAGAGCTAACTATCCTAAATATATATTAACCCAATACAGGAGCACCCAGATACATAAAGCAAGTTCTTAATGACCTACAAAGAGACTTAGACTGCCACACAATAATAGTGGGAGACTTTAACTCTCCACAGTCAATATTAGACAGATCAATGAGACAGAAAATCAACAAAGACATCCAGTACTTGAATGCAGATTTTGACCAAGTGGAGCTAACAGACATCTACAGAACTCTCCACCCCAAATCCACAGAATATACATTCTTCTCAGCACCACATCGCACTTACTCTAAAATCAACCACATAGTTGGAAGTAAATAACTCCTCAGCAAATGCAAAAGAACAGTAATCATAACAAGCAGTCTGTCAGACCACAGTGCAATCAAATTAGAATTCAGGATTAAGAAACACACTCAAAAAAACACAACTACATGGGAACAACAACTTGCACCTGAATGATGACTGGATAAACAATGAAATGAAGGCAGAAATAAAGATGTTCTTCAAAACCAAAGAGAATGAAGACACAATGTATGAGAATTTCTGGGACACATTGAAAGCAGTGTCTAGAGGGAAATCTATAGCAATAAATGCCCACATGATAAATGAGGAAAGATCTAAAATCGACACTCTATCATCAAAATTGTAAGAGCTAGAGAAGTAAGATCAAAAAAAAACCTCAAAAGCTAGCAGAAGATGAGAAACACCTAAGATCAGAGCAGAACTGAAGGAGATAGAGACACAAAAAGTCCTTCAAAAAATCAATAAATCCAGGAACTGGTTTTTTTAAAAGATTAACAAAATAGACCTCTAGCCAAACTAATAGAAAAGAGAGAAGAATCGAATAGATGCAATAAAAAATGACAAAGGGGATATCACCACCAATTCCACAGAAATACAAACTACCATCAGAGATTACTACAAACAACTCTATGCAGATAAACCAATAAATCTGGAAGAAATTGATAAATTCCTAGACACTTCCACCCTCCAACTACTGCATCAGGAAGAAGTTAAAACCCAGAATAGACCAATAACACTGTCTGAAGTTGATGCAGCAATTAATAGTCTACCAACCAAAAAATGTTCAAGTCCAGATGCGGTCACAGCCGAATTCTACCAGACATACAAAGAGATGCTGGTACCATTCCTTCTGAAACTATTCCAAACAATACAAAAAGAGAGAATCTCCCTAACTCATTTTATGAGAACAACATTATCCTGATACCAAAACCTGGCAGAGACACAACTAAAAAAGAAAACGTCAGGCCAATATCCATGATGATCATCAATGCAAAAATCTTCAATAAAATACTGGCAAACTGAATGTAACAGCACATTAAAAAGCGTATCCATCATGATCAAGTAGGCTTCATCCCAGGGATGCAAGGCTGGTTCAGCATATGCAAATCTACAAACATAATCCATCACATAAACAGAACCAAAGACAAAAACCACATGTGTATCTCAATAGATGCAGAGAAGGCCTTTGACAAAATTCAACAGCTCTTTATGCTAAAAATCTTCAATAAACTAGGTATCATTGGACTGTACCTCAAAATAATAAAACCTATTTATGACAAACCCACAGGCTATATCATACTGAACGGGCAAAAACTGGAAGCATTCCCTTTGAAAATGCACTAGACAAGGATGACCTCTCTCATCACTCCTATTCAATATAGTATTAGAAGTTCTAGCCAGAGCAATCAGGCAAGAAAAAGAAATAAAGGGTATTCT
>CAUYLG010043549.1:0-94449 GCA_963573385.1 Cacajao melanocephalus
AAAAAATAAAAATAAAAATAAAAACAGCTGGGCACGGTGGCTCACACTTACAATCCCAGCAGTTTGGGAGGCCAAGGCAGGCAGATCACTTGAGGTCAGGAGTTCAAGACCAGCCTGGCCAACATGGTGAAACCCTGTCTCTACTAAAAATACAAAAATTAGCCAGGCATGGTGGCATGTGCCTGTAATCCCAGCTACTCGGGAAGCTGAAGAAGGAGAATTGATTGAACCTGGGAGGCGGAGGTTATAGTGAGCTGAGATTGCGTCACTGCACTCCAGCCTGGGTGACAGAGTGAGACTCCATCTCAAAAAAATAAACAGGCTAGGCGTGGTGGCTCACACCTGTAATCCCGGCACTTTGGGAGGCCAAGGCAGGCGGATCATGAGGTCAGGAGATAGAGACCACCCTGGCCAACATGGTGAAACCCCGTCTCTACTAAAATGCAAAAAATCAGCCAGGCGTGGTGTCACGCACCTGTAGTCCCAGCTACTCAGGAGGCTGAGGCAAGGGAATGGCTTGAGTCCAGACTATACCACTACATTCCAGCCTGGTGACAGAGTAAGACTCCATCTCAAAAAAAACAAAACAACAACAACAAAATAAATAAATAAAATAAATAAAAATTTAAAAAATGAAAAGCAAAATATTAAGATTATATGACCTTTTGTACCTGCTGATGTGTGCAGGTACATATGTACACATTCATTTCACCTAAAGCCATTTATAAGTCTTTATAAATAAATCTTTTAGGTGGTGTGAATATGTATATTTTGCATCATTCTGATACTAGCCCCCCAGTGCCAACCAAGTTAGTATCCTTTTTTTTTTTAATTTTAGAGACGGGGTTTCACCATGGTAACCAGAATGGTCTTTATCTCCTGACCTTGTGATCCGCTCGCCTTGGCCTCCCAAAGTGCTGAGATTACAGGCATGAACCACCACGCCTAGCCGTTAATATCAATTTTTTAAATTAATTATTTATTTATTTTTAAGACAGGGTTTCACCATGTTGATCAGGCTGGTCTTGAACTCCTGACCTCAGGTGATCCACCCGCCTTGGCCTCCAAAGTGCTTGGATTACAGGTGTGAGCCACTGCACCCGGTCCATTAATATCAATTTTAAACCCTCTCTCACTTCCTCAACTGCAAACACAATTCTCTATATACAGTTGTTGCTGAATAAATATTGACCAGCCAAATGAAGCTAGATTTGTCAAAGACCCAAGGGGGTTGCATCAGAGCAGTGGCTCATGCCATTCTGTGTTTTGCATCACAGTGAACTCTTCGGGCCTTCTTAGTGGCTGGCACCTCCTGACCAAAAATCACTTAATGTACCTGCTTTGTAAAAAGGAATTTTTCTGTTCCTATACTACCTATCTCCAAAGAAGAAACAAAATAAAATGGTACATCCTCCTGTAAACCTAGATACAGGAAAAAGTACAAAGCCAGTTAATTTGTACTTTTACCCAGCATTTGTGTTTGTGGGGTACTAGAAGAGGACGGAAGGAATTAGGTACTATGCACTGGGATAAGAAACCATCTTCCCATACCCCAACAAGAGTTTTAAACTATTAAGGATACTTTTCATTTTCAGAGAATAAAGCTCATTTGTTTCTGGATCGGATCCTACTCCAAGGATACTAACCATTCTCCCACTCCTGATAGGTATCTTGTGTTGGCTAGCCGGGAACATGACTGACTGGCATTAGCCCTCCTAGACTCCAGAGTTGCAAGTAATTGCTGTTCTCCCAACTCATAAGATTTCCAAAGTTTTCTTTATTTGAAGAAAAGGGGAAGGGGAAGTGACCTTCTGGCGCTAGCATGAGACTGCTCTGTGAAACCTTCTTCAGGAACCCTGAAATTAACACATCCTTTTCTCATTTTTCCCTTTTTTATGTAGAGATGAGATCTTACTATGTTGCCCAGGCTGATCTCAAACTCCTGGACTCAAGCAATCCTCCCACTTCAGTCTCCCGAGTCACAGGGATTATAGGTGTGAGCCACCTACCTAGCTCTCTTTTCCAGCCCTGTGTATGTACCTCTGCTACAGCAAGACTATGGGATTTTTTTTCTTTTTTTGAGTGGAGTCTCATTCTGTTGCCCAGGCTGGAGTGCAATGGCGTGCTCTCGGCTCACCGCAATCTCTGCCTCCCAGGCTCAAGCGATTCTTCTGCCTCAGCCTCCCGAGTAGCTGGCACTACAGGTGTGCACCACCATGCCTGGCTAATTTTTGTATTTTTAGTAGAGGCGAGGCTTCGCCATATTGGTCAGGCTGGTCTCAAACTCTTGACCTTGTGATCTGCCCACCTCGGCCTCCCAAAGTGCTGTGATTACAGGTGTGAGCCACCAAGCCCAGCTGACTATGGAATTTTAATAGTTTCCTTTTTTACATGCATGTTATCCTAACCAAACAAATATCCTTGGTGACAGAAACCATGCTCTATTTAGCTTTGTAATTCCAACAATTGACAAAAAACAAGCCCTCAATGAAAATTTGTTAGGTTAGTTTCTGATTAACTTACAGCTAATTTTTCTTTTTTTTTTTTTTGATACAGAGTCTCACTCTGCCACCCAGGCTGGAGTGCAGTAGTGCGATCTCAGCTCACTACAACCTCCACCTCCCAGGTTCAAGTGATTCTCCTGCCTCAGCCTCCTGAGTAGCTGGGATTACAGGTGTGAACCACCATGCCCAGCTAAATTTTGTATTTTTAGTAGAGACGGAGGTTTCACCATGTTGGTCAGGCTGGTCTTGAACTCCTGACCTCGTGATCTGCCCGTCTCAGCCTCCCAAAGTGCTGGGATTACAAGCATAAGCCACCGTGCCTGGCCAATTTTCTTAAAGAGTCTACAATTTTTTTCCTTCCCTTCGCACTCAAGTCCTTTGAATCCCCATCACACACCCATTAACCCACCCAAATTTCCTACCTCCCAGTACTTGGTTCGGCTGATACCCTCTGCATATGCTCGGGCAAAGTTACTTTCACTGTTGAGGGCTGTAACAGCTGCACTGAGCTGAGACATAGGGTGTAGGTTGGTGGGAAAGTTGTCCAGCATGGTGACCACATGCGAAGGCAGAGCTGCCCTCTTTGCCCACTCTTTTGAGAGCCAAGATACCTGTGGAAAGAGACAGTGCTCAGAATACCAGCAAGGACAAGGAAGGAGAAAAATAAAAAAGGACAGTGACATCTGAGTAAAGAAAACCCAAGACAGTTCAACCCAATCCATTTACACACCAGAACTCTGCTCTGATTTCTTCCCCTCACTACACATCTCTATAAACTACCATCCTTGACCAGATTAGCATTAAGCATCTGAGATTAGAGAAACGCAATGAAGAAGGGGAATGAGAAGAGCTAATAACATCCTTCTGCTTTACCTGTTCTTCTGTTGGGATCTGTCCAGTTACCAGCAGCCAAAATAAGCCCTCAGGCAACGGTTCTTCCCCACCCTTAGCCTTGGGCAGCAGTTTTTGGCATTCAGGGATACTATAGCCCCGGAAACGGATGCCCTTGAGAGAGAAGAGAGAGAATTACAACTCAAGTTTATTTTTTAAATTTATTTTTTTTTATTTTTACAACTCAAGTTTATTAGCCTGGAAGTCACACAACTGACTGGTCCTACTCATCAGACCTTACAACAAGTTAGAGTAGAACTTTTGAACATTAATTAATTATTATTTTTGTAGAGGTAGAGGACTTGATATTTTGCTCAGACTTGCCTTGAACTTCTGGCCTTAAGTAATTCTCCCACCTTGGCCTCCCAAAGTGCTAGGATTACAGGGGTAAGCCACCATACCTAACCCAGAATAGAACTTTTAAAGCTTAAAGCTTCACGTAACTTACCTCTGGTTTTGTACTTTTATTTTTACTAGTTGATATATTTAAAAGGTAAACTGGTTCTTCAGTTATTCCATACATACGTGTTCTCTACCTTCCAATATATGAAGCTAGGTGCTCTGTTTTGTGCTTACCCCTATTGGTCTAATCCATGGTTTGCAATAATCATTGTACAAACTCAATGATTATTAGTAATTGACATGAAGCTATCTTACCTCATCAGGATCAAGAACTGATGTTTCATAGACCAATCCCTTCATGCCTCTCATGCCACCATACATCTAAAGAGGATAAACAAAAAAGGAAGAAGCAGCTGTGGCCAGTAGTCAGAATGATTCAGTCTAGAACTTGTTAGACCTTCATGGGATCTGAGAGATAAAATTTATTCTCTGACCAGTAAGACTTCACTTGGTGAGAGATGTCTGAGGAGTCAGCTTACTAAAGAATTAAACTTTGTGGCTGGGCATGGTGGCTGACGCCTGTAATCCCAGCACTTTGGGAGGATAAGGCAGGTGGATAACCTGAGATCAGGAGTTTGAGACCAGCCTGGCCAACATGGTAAAACCCCATCTCTACTAAAAATAAAAAAATTTGCTGGGCATGGTGGTATATATGCCTGTAATCCCAGCTACTTGGGAGGCTGAGGCAGGAGAATCGCTTGAACCCAGGAGGCAGAGGTTGCAGTGAGCCAAGATCATGCCATTACAGTCCAGCCTGGGTGACAAGAGTGAAATTCTGTCTCAAAAAAACAAAAAACAACAACAAAAAAAGGAAGCTTTGTGGCCAGGTGTGGTGGGGTTCATGCCTATTATCCCAGCACTCTGGGAGGCTGAAGAGAGAGGATCACTAGAGCCTCTCATAGTCTAACTGTCACTCAGGCTGAGGTGCAGGGGCAGGGGCGCAATCACAGCTTACCATGCCTTGACTTGCAGTCTCACTCAGGTGATCCTCCCACTTCAGCCTCCTGAGTAGCTGAGATTACAGGCATGTGCCACCATGTCTGGCTAATTTTTTGCATTTCTTTCTTTCTTTTCTTTTTTTTTTTTTTTTAAGAAACAGGGTCTTGCCATATTGCCCAATCTGTTTTTTTTTTTTTTGGCCAGTCTCACTGTGTTGCCCAGGCTAAAGTGCAATGGCACGATCTTAGTTCACTGCAACCTCTGCCTCCCCAGTTCAAGTGATTCTCCTGCCTTAATCTCCCAAGTAGCTTAGATTACAGTTGCTTGCTACCACATCCGGCTAATTTTTGTATTTTTAGTAGAGGCAGGGTTTCACCATGTTGCCCAGGCTCGTCGTGAACTCCCTGACCTCAGGTGATCTGCCCACCTCGGTTATAGGCATAAGCCACTGCACCAGGTCTGAAAATGAAATTTTTAAAGTTGAGAAGTCACTTTCTTTCTTTTCTTCTTTCAATGAAATTTAAGTTGAGAAGTCCCTCCCTCCCTCCTTCCTTCCTCCCCTCCCCTCTCCTCTCTTTTCTTTTCTTTTTTTGGAGATAGGGTCTCCCTCCATTGCCCAGGCTATTATAGTGCAGTGGCATAATCATTGCTCACAGCAGCCCTGAACTCTTGGGCTCTTGGGCTCAAGCAATCCTCCTGCCTCTGCCTCCCCAGTAGCTAGGACTACAGGGGCATCCCACCATGTCTGGCTAATTTTTAAATTTTTCTTTTGTAGAGATGATGTCTTCCTTTGTTGACCAAGCTGGTTGTGAACTCCTGGCCTCAAGTGATTCTCCATCTGCAGCCTCCCAGAATGCTGGGATAACAGGCAGACCCAGTCTACTATCTTTCTTTAATATTTCTGCCTCTGTTCCTTTTCTTACTGTATTTCATTTTTTTTCTCCTGCCCACTTAACCACTCTCCAACATACCCTACCCTCAAATTCCAACCAATCAAAGCAAACAGAATGAGTTCTATTCTAGGAGAAGGGGATGGAGACCAATAGTTAAAAACTGTTAAGAAACTATCACCTGAGCTGCTCAGAATCTGAAGGCTGGGGAAAAGTCATCCTAAAGCTATCCTAGAGGGCCTATGGGACAGAATGCTTTTGAATAGCCGGTAGAGAGAATGGTAGTTTTGTTGAAGCACATTACAGAGCTACTTTTCCCAGCCAAAGCCACACAACCCTTACCATGTCCACAGTGATTTGGCCCACCACCGTCTTGCCATGTTGCTGCCGGAAGGTCTTAATTCTGGCCTGCTCCTTAGGTATCAGGTCAGCCAGTATGTCTTTCAAATTCTAAAAAGAAAAGTAGAAGGACTAAGCAATGGTCTAAAAGTTTATTAGATTTCCTGCAAAGTAGGTGTGTGAAGAGTTTGCTTTATAGAAGCTGGCCTTTTTTTTTTTTTTAAGACGTAGTCTTGCTCTGTTACCCAGGCTGGAGTGCAGTGATGTGATCTTGGCTCACTGCAACCTCTGCTTCCCTCCTTCAAGTGATTCTTCTCCCTCAGCCTTCTGAGTAGCTGGGACTATAGGCACCCACCACCACACTCGGCTAATTTTTTTTGTATTTCACCATGTTAGCCAGGGTGGTCTCAATCGATCTCAGGTGATCCACCTGCCTCAGCCTCCCAAAGTGCTGGGATTATAGGTGTGAGCCACTGTGCCTGGTTGAAGCTGGCTTTCTTTATCTGCCAGGGAAGTCTGGCCAACTACTCTGCATAAATGAGGGTAAAAGAATTAAGCAGGGGGGAGGAAGGAATGAGGAGTTAATGTTTAATGGGTACAGTTTCTTAGTTTGGGCAGATAAGAGTTCTGGAGATGGACAGTTGCACAACAATGTAAATGTACTTACTGCCACTGAACCATATGCTTAAAAGGGATTAAAATGGTAAATTTTCTGTTATGTATATTTTACACTATTTAAAACATTTAAAAGAATTAGGCAAATGTATTGATATTCCCATCTCATTATATAATTGAGTAAATTATTTCTTAAATAGTAGTATAATAATAACAGCAGCTATAACAATAACAATAATAATAAACAGTCTCAGGAAATACTCAGGATAAGTAAGAGGCCAGGTGGTTGCCAAATCCTCTGTCCCAAGGTCAGGCTGCCCAATGATTCTTAGTCTTCTTTTCCAAACCTTACCGTGGAAGAAGCACTGGCATGCCGGGCAGCAAGAACAAGACAAGATGCATTCTGCAAAGCAAAAAGGAAAACCTTACGTAACTGTTATTCCTCCCTCCTTTGTATTAACAAGAAGGAATTACAGTGACTCAACCTCTTTCTCTTCATCTTAGCCTCTTAGGGCAATTTTATATAAGAAAGCTGTAAAAGGCCCTCAACAGTTTGGAAAGAGTTACCACTATGGAGACAGCAAGAAGTTTAACTCTGCTTTTTTCATCCATAGCTTCACTAGCATTCCTTGAAGACAGTTTCTTTCCCATCATCTGGGTTCCAGAGCAGGGCAGTTATCAAAATTTTTGAGTGACCCCCAAGAAAACAAACAAGGAAACTGAGCAATTATTTAAAACTGCTGGTAAGATCTCTCCTGCACCTAGCCTTTTGGCAGAACTTCAACCTCTTTAGTCTAGGAAAGACCACAGGCAGAGGGCAGCCTTTCACGACAGTACTTCTGACCCTCCTGGAAAAAGCACAGACTATCTACAAAGAAGCTAACAGAAGACTACTCATTAGCAGAAATGGAAACTTGCAATGTTCTAAGAGTGTCAAAAGAAAATAATTAGTTTGGCTGTGCGCAGTGGCTTATGCCTGTAATCCCAGCACTTTGGGAGGCTGAGGTGAGTGGATCACCTGAGGTCAGGAGTTCAACACCAGCCTGGCCAAGATGGCGAAACACTGTCTCTACTAAAAACACAAAAATAGCTGGGTGTGGTGGCGGGTGCCTGTAAGCCAGCTACTCGGGAGTCTGAGGTGAAGAATGGCTTAAACCTGGGAGGTGGAGGCTGCAGTGAGCCAAGATCGTGCCATTACACTCCAGCCTGGAGCCTGGGCAACAGAACAAGACTGTGTCTCAAAAAATAATAATACTAATAATAATAATACTTAGCTAGCTTATGCTTTTCTATGTGTACATGTAGTTTTCTTTCTTCCTCAAAGAAAAACTACATCTGTGAGAAGATTGTCAAGTTGCAATAAAAGTTCAACACCAACTTTGTGGGGGTTTTCTTGAGACAGTTTCTCTGTTACCCAGGCTGGAGTGCAATGGCGCAATCTCAGCTCACTGTAACCTCCGCCTCCCGGGTTCAAGTGATTCTCCTGCCTCAGCCTCCCAAGTAGCTGGGATTACAGGCTGGCACCACCATGCCTAATTTTTTTTTTTGTATTTATAGTAGACACAGGGGTTCACCATGTTGGCCAGGCTGGTGGTCTCAATCTCCTGACTTCAGGTTATCTGCCCGCATGGGACTCTCAAAGTGCTGGGATTACGGGCATGAGCCACCGCACCCAGCCATACACCAATTTAGAAATAAAATGACCAATCAGATTACTAACTAAGAATAAGGCCTGAGGCAAGGAAATTAACTTTTCTGTGCTAGATTTTGAAAACAAATTGAGATAATAAAATTAAGCCTAAATTTCCTGCTCTATAAAATGGCACTAATACTCACCACACAGCTCACAGGATAGTCCTGTGATAATTAAATTACAGTGGATGTAAAAGTACTTTGCAAACTTAGAAGATTACACACACAAATAAACTAAACCTGGAGCAAGTCTGCACCTTTCCTCCCTTCGTCAAAAGGCCAGAGATGCCTTTTCTAGTAACTACTGCACTGCTTTCTGTGCAAAACATTGCTACATGCCCAGGGTGATGAGTTCTATAGGGCTGAAGGCTTTTTAGAATTTTTTTTTTTTTTTTTCCTGAGACAGTCTCACTCTGTCACCCAAGCTGGAGTGCAGTGGTTTGACCTTGGCTCACTGCAGCCTCCACCTCCCAGGTTCAAGTGATTCTCATGGGTCTGCCTCCTGAGTAGCTGGGATTACAGGCACGCGCCACCATGCTTAGCTAATTTTTGTATTTTTAGTAGACACAGGGTTTTACCATGTTGTCCAGGCTAGTCTCAAACTCCTGACTTCAGGTGATCCACCCACCTCAGCAGTTTTTAGAATTTTTAAAATTTATTTCCCCTATTTCTGCTGATGTGGAGAGGAGGACTGAAAAGAGGCCCCTTCAGAAAGGTTACCTTTTTTTTTTTTTTTTTTGAGACAGGATTTCCTCTATTGCCCAGGCTGGAGTATAGTGGTATGATCATAGCTCACTATAGCCTTGAACTCCTGGGCTCAAGTGATCCTCCCACCTCAGCCTCCTGAGTAGCTGGGACTACAGGGGCACATCACCAAGCCCAGCTAATTAAAAAAAATTTTTTTTTTTTAGAGATGGGGTTTTGCTATGTTGCCGAGGCTGGTCTCGAACTCCTGAGCTCTAGCAATCCTCCATTCTCAGCTTCCCAAAGTGCTGGGATTACCGGTATGCACCACTGCACCCAGCTAGAAAAGATTACTTTTAAAAGAATCAATCCAAAGCTAAATTCAGAGAGCATAGACCAAGCAAGTACATTCCTAAAGCAAAGGAGGACCACCTCTACTTGTTACCAGGGCTGTCCTTAATTCTTGCTCTTAACTTCCAAAAGAGTCTCTATCTCACTGAGGATCACTTGAGCAAGAAATAGGCACCACAAGTAGCCCTTTACAGTCCTTGGACCATACATGGGGCAAATGGGAAGCTGAACCCAGCACTGAAGATGTAACTTTACCCTATTATAGAGGCCATCTCATTATATAATTGAGTAAATTAATTTCTTAAATAGTAGTATAATAGCAGCTATAACAATAACAATATTACTTGGTCCTAGGCAGGAATAAGAAAAAAAAAAAAACAATAACAATAATAATAAACAGTCCCATGTCCCAGAGACTACAACAGCCCAGCAGGAGACCTTTTAATTGTGGGTGGTTGTTTGCTGTGGTGATTTTTTAAAAAAATTTTATCTTTTAAACTTTTTTATAGAGACTAGGGTCTTGCTATGTTGCCCAGGCTGGTTTCAAACTCCTGGACTCAAGCAATCCTCCTACCTCAGTCTCCCATAGTGCTGAGATTACAGGCATAAGCCACTGTAACCAGCTGACTTTGTTCTTTGTTGTTTTTTGTTTGTTTGTTTTTTTTTTAGACAGAGTCTTGCTCTGTTGTCGAGGTTGGAGTGCAGTGGCTCAATTTTGGCTCACTGCAGCCTCCACCTCCCAGGTTCCAGCGATTCTCCTGCTTCAGCCTCCAAGTAGCTGGGACTATAGGTGCCCACCACCATACCTGGCTAATTTCTGTAGTTTTTTTTTTTTTTAGGAGAGATGGGTTTCATCATGTTGGCCAGGCTTGTCTCAAACTTGACCTCAAGTGATCCATTTGGCTCAGCCTCCCAAAGTGCTGGAATTATAGATGTGAGCCACCGTGCTCCACAGACTTTCTGTTTTTAAAGAGGCTATAGGGAACATCATCTGAAAGAAGTTGAAGTCTCTCTATAATTTTTCCATTTCTAAACCATCTTTAAGTTACTATAATGGTTGGCCAGGCGCAGTGGCCACATGTAATTGGAGGATGGGCGGATCACTTGAGGTCAGGAGTTAGAGACCAGCCTGGCCAACATGGTAAAACCCCAGATCTACTAAAAATCATTTCTACTACACTTCTCTACCATTTACTGCCTGTGTAACTCCAGCCGAATCATTTACCTTTCTGTGCCTCAGTTTTCTCATCTGTATAAGGGGAATAATAATAGTGCCTACTTCAAATGATTGTTATGAGGATTAAGTGTGTCAATATTTAGAAAGCATTTAAAACTGTGTCTGGCATATCCCAAGTGCTATGTATTTGTTATATAATAAATATAATAGTCACTTTCTAGCACCCTTCAGTGTCAGGTTCAGTCATTTTTTTTTGCTAAACCTGAAACTTAGAAAAACCAGAGAAATCAGAGGAATGTTAAAGGCAGCAATTCATTGATAAGACTGCTCAAAAGGGTAGAGTAGGAAAAATTCAACTTAGGACAACTCTATCTAGTGATGCGGAGTACAGAGCACTTGATTTGGAGTTAGGAAAGGAAATCTGGGTTCTAGTCCCAGCTACATTACTAATAAGCAAAACAATTAACTATTATTTCTCTTCCTATTTCCATAATTAAGATAACACTTAAACTACTTAACTCAAGAGTCTGATTCTCAGGCTCCAATAAGGACATATATGCAAAAATAGTCAAAAGTCTTGTTACTTAAACTGTGACCTCCTCACCAGAAGTATTAACATTTCTTGGGCCTCAGACTTACTGAATCCAAATCTGCAGTTTAGATGTGGAATTACCAAGGACCAAGTCCTAAATTAATGTTCTGCCACTTTCCTGCTGTGTTATCTTGGCTATGTAACCTAATTTCTAAGCCTCAGTTTTTACATTTCTAAGTGGTAATAATAAAAGTCAATTTCAGAGTAGTCAAGTAAACTAAATAAAATAATTTTCATAAAAGCATCTAGAACAGTGCCTTGTGCATAGCTGAATTCAGTAAATGTTTGTTTCTTAGAAATGTGTTGGCCTATTACCTACCATCAAGTGTCAGAACTTCCTGGGAGTGGATCCCAGGAAAGAGGCAGTCAAGCCTGAGGCAAAGGTGAATTGGATAATTCATTCCAGCTCTGGAATACAAAATAAAGTCCCAATATTCTTTCTTTCTTTTTTTAGAGCCATCAAGGAAAAGATACCAATTTTAAGGGCTTCTTGACCAAGAAGGGAAGAGTTTCAGGGAGAGGAAACAAATTTAACTAACCCTAATGTCCACCAGCAGAGCAAATGACTCTAGACAGGGGTACTCGAGGACTGCCACACCAAAGGCTACATACCATTTCCTCTATCCTGTGGCTGCCAAAGAAAGCTGCTGGATGGCTCTGAACAGTACATTCAGGTTATAGTCACTGATGAGACACGTAGATTACAAACCTCTGAATCATCCCTGAACTTCTACCTCCCAGCTCCTCTAACCCTGGAGGTGCGACACTTGGGCTTTTGGCTTCTGAATGTATGCCACCTGTAGAGTCACCTTACTGAAACAGCAGCTCTCAGGTGAATCAGGCAGTCATTTCACTCAATAGGTCAGCTCCTTCATGGGGAGAGATTGACAGGGCTAATTCCAAAGACAAGGGCCTGGGTCACAATGTCTGACAGCTAGTATTCTCTATAAGGTGAAGGTGGCACTACCACAATCACTAAGAGGTTTTTTTTCTCCACCATCACTAAGGGCTCATTTGTTGTCACCCTTTACAAGAACTCCTCTAGTGAGTCTGCTATTATTGATAGAGGTGGGCTGTAGCCCTCAAATGTGGTAGGATGGAAAAATATAAAAATTAAAAGAGGTCAGTATGGTGATGCACACCTGTAATCTCAAGGCTTTGGGAGACCAAAGTGGGAGGACTGCTTGAGTCCAGGAGTTGAGGCTACAGTAAGCTATGACTGAACCATGGCACTCCAGCCTGGGTGACAGAGCGAGACCTTGTCTCAAAAAAATTTAAAAACCCTTTATTTTAAAGGGCCAAGAGAGGAAATGTACTAATTAGTACATGCAACAAATTCTGCCAAAGACTTGCCTGTAATACTCAGGGTATTCCAGGAATAAGGTATTGGCCAAATCACTTACCAAATATTAATTAACTACTTCTTTCTTCCTCAAATTCTGTGAATAGAATCCTATTAAGATAACTTATTCAGCCAGGCGCGGTGGCTCATGCCTGTAATCCCAGCACTTTGGGAGGCTGAGGCAGGCGGATCACTTGAGGTCAGGAGTTGGAGACCAGCCTGGCCAACATAGCAAAACCCTGTCTCTACTAAAAATACAAAAATTAACCAGGTGTGGTGGTGTGCACCTGTAATCCCAGCTACTCAGGAGGGAGGCTGAGGCAGAAGAATCGCTTGAACCCAGGAGGCTGAAGCTGCAGTGAGATGAGATTGTGCTACTGCACTCCAGCCTGGACAACAGAGACTGTCTCAAAAACAAAACAAAACAAAATACCCTCACTTACTCAATATATTTTCCTCTTACTCCTTAGCCCATTATCACTGTTCCATATCTAGCGCCCTCACTCTACAGTCAAATTTTCTTTGATTCTCCATCCTAAGCACATCCAGACTCCGTCCTACTGCATATCCAGGATATGTCCTACCACACTGCCACATAACCAACATTAAAACCTTGGGAGAGGCTGGGCACAGTAGCTCATAGCTATAATCCCAGGATTTCTGGATTAAATAGCAAGACTCCATCTCTACAAAAAATAATTTAAAAACTTAGAAAACAGGCTGGGCACAGTGGCTCATGCCTGTAATCCCAGCACTTTAGGACCCCGAGGCAGGTGGATGACCTGAGGTCAGGAGTTCGAGACTAGCCTGGCCAAAATGGTGAAACTGTCTCTACTAAAAATACAAAAATTAGCTGGGCGTGGTGGCACACGCCTGCAGTCCCAGCTACTTGGGAGGCTAAGGCAGGAGAATCGCTTGGACTGGGGAGGCAGAGGTTGCAGTGAGCTAAGATTGCACCACTGCACTCCAGCCTGGGAGACAGAACAAGATTCTGCCTCAAAAAAACCCCAAAAAACAAAATGAAAGCTAAAAAAAAAAAAAATTTTAGAAAACAAAGCAAAATAAACTTGGAGAAGAAGCTCCTGATTTTAACAGGGACTTTGTCCTTCATCAACAAAAGATCAGAGCTTGCCAAGCCAGCAGCACTGGCTTAGCTGATAGAGCAAACATAATACACTAATAACCAGTAGGAAAAATCCTGTGCTACAGACATTACCAATGCAGAAGGAGCAACTTGCATTAAGAGAAAATGAACACAAATAGGACAAAGGCTCCTCTCTCCCCAGAACGAGGTCAGAGAACTAAAGCCATTTAATGTGTGTGTTTCACAATGGTGATACTGGAAGTTGGTTTGGCACTACTCGGTCAGGCCACTTAAAAGCCTGAGCAGAGTAATCTACAGATGTTACTTTGACCTCCTTCATACTCACAGACATTTCCTTAATAATTCTACCCAACTGTCATTTTCCAACAGTCTCTTGCCTAAAGATTCACTGATGACAGCTGGGTGCAGTGGCTCATGCCTGTAATCCCAGCACCTTGGGAGTCCAAGGTGGGAAGATCACCTGAGGTCAGGAGTTTAAGACCAGTCAGGCCAACATGGTGAAACCCTGTCTCTACTAAAAACACAATTAGCTGGCCATGGTGGCATGCACCTGTAATCTCAGCTAATCGGGAGGCTGAGAAAGGAGAATTGCTTGAACCCAGGAGGTAGGGGTTGCAGTAAACCAAAATCATGCCCACTGCACTCCAGCCTGGTTGACAGAGCAAGACACCACCTCAAAAAAAAAAAAGATTCACTGATCACTCAGTAAGGAAGACTACAAAAGACAAAAGATACTACTACAGCTTCCATCTTCAGAAAGGAATCACAAGTCTTTTTTTTTTTTTTTTCAGACGGAGTCTCTGTCACCCAGGCTGGAGTACAGTGGTACAATCTTGGCTCACTGCAACCTCCGCCTCCTGGGTTCAAGTGATTCTCCTGCCTCAGCCTCCCGAGTAGCTGGATTATAGGCGCCTACCACCACACCCAGCTAATTTTTGTATTTTTAGGAGAGATGGGGTTTCACCATGTTGGCCAGGCTGGTCTTGAACTCCTGACCTTGTGATCCACCAGCTTCGGCCTCCCAAAGTGCTGGGATTACAAGTGTGAGCCACCGCGCCCAGCCAGGAATCACAAGCCTTAAACTTTCCTTTCAGTAGAAACCCTTACTGTTCTTTTTTGGTTTTTATTTCAAAGGAGTCTCACTCTATTGCCCAAGCTGGAGTACGGTGGCGCGATCTCGGCTCACTGCAATCTCTGCCACCCGGGTTCAAGAGATTCTCATGCCTCAGCCTCCCAAGTAGCTGGGATTACAGGCACCCGCCACCATGACTGGCTAACTGTTCAATTTTTAGTAGAGACATGGTTTCACCATGTTGGCCAGGCTGGTCTTGAACTCCTGACCTCAAGTGATCTGCCCCCTTCAGCCTCCCAAAGTGCTGAGATTACAGGCATGAGCTACTGCACCTGGCCAACCGTTATTCTTCTTTAACAAACATTTTCTTCTTTAAGAGACAAGGTCTTGCTATGTTGCCAGGCTGATCTCAAACTCTTGGCCTCAAGTGATTCTCCTACCTCAGCCCCCACAAAGTGCTGGAATTATAGACATGAGCCACCATGCCTGGCTAATAAATATTTCTTGAACACCCACTTATTATGTGTATACTAAGTATATACTAGTGAATAAAGAATATAGGATCTGTCACCATAATACTTTCTCAGGAATTAGAAAGTATTCTCTTACATCTGCTAGGAGTTCATGCAAGTTTTAGCTCCCTAACACTTTAGGGATTTACAAGAAACTTTTCCAGATCCCATCCTACTCTGCAGAATCCTGTCTGAAGGTAGGATCCAGGAAGCTGCAACATAAGCAAGATTACAGGTGACAATGCCCACTGTGAGTTTATAGACCTTTTAAAATAGCATCATGTTGAAAGCAATATAGAAGGCTGGGTACAGTGGCTCACGCCTATAATCCCAGCACTTTGGGAAGCTGAGACTGGTACACTGCTTGAGCCTAGGAGTTCAAAACCAGGATAGACAACATGGCAAAACTCAGTCTCTAAGCCATGTTTGCACCACTGCACTCCAGCCTGGGTGACAGAGTGAGAGATGCTGTCTCAAAGACAAACAAACAAACAAAACCCCAAACAGAGAACTAGGAAATTTGGGCAGTTGAAGCAAGAACTGAAAGATAATCAGATGCTAAGAAAGAGCTATTGCTAAAGTTGCCTCACTATTGTTTTAAATTTCACATCCTAATCCTCAACTCTGTTGCAAAAAGCATTGACACAGGGCAGAAGGAATCATTGTGTGGCTTTAGTGAAATCCACCAAGTCTGGTTTCCCTTCTGCTACCCCTTGGATTTTAAAAGTCAAGAATGCCAACTCTCTCTGTCTACATCACTGCTGCTCACCATACTGTCCTTGCTGCCTTCCCCTGCATTCATTCACCTGCTACCAACCTAAAGGCCACTAGGAAGATCAAATGCAATCATCTCACTACTACACCCCATAAAGCTTCCCCTGTTATTCTAGTAAGTATCAAGGAATCACCATTACTTAGGGTAGGCTCTGAAAAGACACTTTTGATGTCACAAAACTGAGTCACCCATAGATAATCCTAAGGCCATTGCTTAGCATGAATTCATTTGGATAAACAAGAAGTCAAATAATCTCAATGCTCTCTGAATTAGCGTCTCTCTGTAACTCAGGTGTTCATTTAAATTATGTGACAGTGAGAGCAGAACAAGAGAACAATGATTAATTCACATTTTGTCTCCTAGTAAGGTTAAAAAAATTTCCCCAGTCTAGTCAATATAGCGAAATCCTGTCTCTACCAAAAATACAAAAAATTAGCTGGGCGTAGTGGTGCACACCTGTAACCCCAGCTACTCAGGAGACTGAGTCATGAGAATCACTTGAGCCTGGGAGGCGGAGGTTGCAGTGAGCTGAGATCGTGCCACTGCACTCCAGCCTGGGTGACTGAGTGAGACTGTCTAAAAAACAAAAAAAAAATTTTTCTTCTAGGAAAGTAAAACTACATCTGACCTGAGAATCAAAGTGTTAAGAGTCAGTTCTCCCTGGTGAGAAGACTACTGTTGCCTCCCAAGTATACCTTAATAGCAAAAGTAAAATTACCAATTATGACTACCATTATCCACAGGCTAATCTGGAAAGCACAGGCAGGTGCTAGCAATGCTGACAAGCCGACAGTTTTCTTGTATCCTGACCATATTGCTTATTTCTCAGGAGATTTCCAGTCCTGAGTTTATTGGGCTTTGCTACTGTTTTTCTTCCTTTCCTTTTTTTTTTTTTTTTTGAGAAAGAGTTTCACTCTCGTTGCCCAGGCTGGAGTGCAATGGCGCAATCTCGGCTCACTGCAACCTTGGCCTCCCAGGTTCAAGCGATTCTCCTGCCTCAGCCTCCCATGTAGCTGGGACTACAGGCATGTGCCACCATGCCTGGCTAATTTTGTATTTTTACTAGAGATGGGGTTTCTCCATGTTGGTCAGGCTGGTTCGAACTCTGGACCTCAGGTGATCCACCTGCCTCAGCCTCCCAAAGTGCTGAGATTACAGGTGTGAGCCACTACACCCAGCCTACTTTTAAGGGTCAAAAACCTTTTAATGGCTTTCAACTGATAGGTTTCAAGGATCCTCAGGCTATCTCTAACAGGAAAATAAAGGTACCATAATTATGTAGCTCTGTCATCCCTAAAGTGTTCTCAGCTTCCGTATGGGCTTAAGGAAGAAAATAATAGGTAAATCCTAAGGCTTTTTCACATTCACTGTAGGGTTAGACTATCTGGTCTGGGTTAGCAGCTCAGAAATGAGCTAATTATAGGGTCCCCTATTCTGCCAAAATGGTATCTGGAGCTTGCTGTATTTCCCAAGAGGTTTCTTTACCCTTTTCCCCAGCAACAGGAAAAGCAACAACCAAGTAAGACAAGCATCCCCCAAATGCTCAGCTAGTACTTGCTACTGGGTGCCTGGAAGAACCAAGGTAAATCTTACAGGTTTCACTTTGTGCCAACGATGCAAAATAATGCACAGCAGGCCAGGTGCAGTGGTTCACACCTGTAATCCCAGCACTTTGGGAGGCCAAGGTAGGAAGACCACTTGAGCTCAGGAGTTCGAGACCAGCCTGGGCAACATAAGGAGATGCTGCCTCTACTAAAAACAAAAAAAGATTAGCCAGGCATGGTGGTGTACACCTGTGGTCCCAGCTACTCGGGAGGCTGAAGTGGGAGGACTGCTTGAGCCCAGAAGATGGAGGCTGCAGGGAGCCTTGAGCACATCACAAGACTCCAGCTTGAGTTACAGAGTAAGACTCTGTCTCAAAAAAAAAAAAAAGATAACATACAACAAACCAAAACCATCCTAAGGCTTTCCTTTCCTTCAGTTGCTGTCAGCTTTAAATTCTGCGCAGGAAAGAGTGTAGGTTCTTTGCAGAAGTCAAGGTCACTTGTGGGGCTGCCCCCTGCTTGGATTAGAGGGCTGAGACTCCCTCAGCACAGCAGTTTCTAAAAGGGCCAAGTTACCCAGAACCAAAAGTACTGGCAATTTGAAATTGAAGGCAACATTACCTGCAACAGTATTTCTGTGACCCAAAAGACAAGAAATACCAGGTAAAGGATCCCAAAGGAGAGGAAGTTCGTGGATAAAGTAGACTTAAGATCAACGGCATAACCTGGGCAAGCAAGTAGTATGATGGTCATGTGACCTTGCTATTACTCTGTCTTGCCGAGGATCTTCATTTATTGGCCTGCAGTTTGGTGGAACCACCTTTCTGGTTCTTTCTCCAATCATATATGATAGTCATGCAGGAGGCTGTACATAAGTGTTCCACCCCACCCAAGCTCCTCCTATATAAAAAGTGCAAGAGTCCCAAGGACAAAGAGGAAGACCTGAAGGACCCACTCTTGTGCTCTGCGTGGTCACTGAAGGCTTAAATAATCAGAAATGGAAACAGGCAGTTCGGGACTGACAAGGCCCTTCCTACAAAGCAGAAGACGAAATTAGCCACTGCTCCAGAGTGAGCACATCTCTTCACTCCCGCTCCCTCCACCAAACTGTAACTCCAGTGGAACACCACACCTCTGTTCTCTACCAGAGGTTCCTGTCTCGGCTCCTTATTCCAGGGCCACGCATGACTCTCCCTTTCACTTCAGACATGCGGGGTGACAGCAGGGTCGGCCTCCTCACCCGCTCTAGACTGCAGGCCGAGGCTGGGCAGCGTGCACTTCATCCCCAGGAGCCGGAAGGGAAGAGCGGCACATGGTCCTGGCAGCTTCATGCAGGGCTGGCGGCCAGCCAAGCGCAGGGCCCTTTAAGGCGCACAGGGTGAGGGAGGGAGACCAGGCGCTGGAGGGCCTGCGGTCGCCTCAGCCCCACCCTGGGACAGCGTGCTCCCTCCCCTGGCTGCTCACCTTGGTTCCCAAGAGCCGGGCGGCCGCAGTGAGTAAAGCCATGGCGGGTGATCTCCGGGATCTGGTGGGGAGGGAAGAAAGGGTGAGAGCTGCGGCAGGAACAGGAGCCGCCGCCGCTGCACCAGAGGCCGAGCTGACGGGTGGACAAGGTTGAAAGGAGGCGGCTGAAGGAAAGGGTAGACGAACCGGCAGCGGCGCCCAGCCCGGGGTCCTCAGCGAGGCCCCGCCCACCGGCCGGAACCCGAGCACTCCCCTCTCAGGGGACTCGCCCCGGGCCCAGCCATTGGTCCAGTGTGGAAGCGGGGCGGGACCTGAGCCTTTGACAGCAGTTGTGACGAGGAGGATTGGACCGCCCGGATTAAGCTAATTAAGGGTGGATGGGTGGCGGGCGGGGGAGGGCAGGTGGCTAAGTAGGTGCCTGACAACTCAGTTAACTTCCCTCTTGGCTTTTCCCTTTGACCTTAACACATTTGGGGTTATCTCTGAGGTGAATACTAAAGGAAATACTGGCTCCAGGACTCGACCTTTGAAGGTCCTTGGAGCCAATTCCTTAATATGCTATCATGGAAACTGATCATTGCTTGCTGCTCCTGCCACCTTGGCATGCACTTTCTTGAAGAATGTCTTTGGTTAATGGCTTCATGGCCATGGAGGTGACATCATGTGGACAACAGGCTATGATGCCAGAGTTAGCTACTTGGTGGAGATCATTTGAGGTCAGCAGAGGCCACGATATTATAGATACCAACAGACCCTGATATATGGGGAAAGCAAAAGCAGATGCCTGAATATCCAGTGCTTTGTGAGCTGTCAGTCTCTGTGTATAATGGCAGGAAATCCAAGTCTAAACAACTGCCCCTTACTACGAAGGCTTACAGAGCCGGCGACAGCCTCTGGGTCATGGGCATTAATTTCACTGCCACTCCGGTCACGTAACGCCACACAGCAGCCCACCCCATGTTAGCCACAGATTAGGAGCTACAGACTAATCCCTCATTGAAGATCCTCTTTCATCACATCATTCCCTAGGGCCCCTGGACCACTTCTCCTACTTGGCAATCTTCTATGCCCTTTTATCCTGTGCTCCTGTGAGACCATGCCATGACCCATGGCCCTGAAGTAATATTCTGCACCACTTTTCAGGCTGGAGTGCAATCTCGTGATCTCGGCTCACTGCAACCTCAGCCTCCCGGGTTCAAGCGATTCTCCTTTCTCAGCCTCCTGAGTAGCTGGGATTATAGGCACCTGCCACCACGCCCAGCTAATTTTTGTATTCTTAGTAGAGACAGGGTTTCACCATGTTGGTCAGGCTGGTCTGGAAATCCTGACCTCAGGTGATCCACCTGCCTCAGCCTCCCAAAGTGCTGGGATTACAGGCATGAGTCACCGTGCCTGGCCATGAATAGCCCTTATATCTCACCACATAGCAGTAACAAGGTTCAGAGGTCTCAGTATCCACCTAAGCCACATTTAGATAGACGTCCTTTACAAAAAACTGAGTTTGTAGCTTGGACTTGGAAAAAGAAAGAAAATCCCTATTTTCTCTTCTTAATTTTGTTTATACCTAGCTTCACACCTAACAACCAATGCTCTTCTGGCCTGGGGATCAGATAGGTAGGTCTCAGGAAAAAATTTTAGGCAATGCTTCAGAGGAGCACTGACCTCAGCTACCTCCCCAGTGACTTCAAAGCTTCACTGATCAATATTTTCTCCCAATTTAGCATCTCACAAAGGATTTCCTCATAACTCTGGAATAGTCTGACCTGGCTCCTTCTCTCTGGTTAATTATCCACAGAGACTAGCCAGCAGACCACAGGACTGAACTTCAGTGCCCCAGGATGAGATTACCAAAGGAACAATTATTGAGTGGCCATAGGATAACTTATTTTGGAGCTTTAGTGATTAGGGATTGGGTGGGGAATGGCAATGCTCTAAGCCTCTTGACACTGAGTCCCACAGCCCCTACTGCCATGGGGACTTTATGGACTTGTTTTGAAGTTGTCCAATTTGACATCCACTGCGATAAGGGCAATTGGAAAGCAGAGGATCAAACAGGCTAAATGGCATCTCCCAGGAGCTGGCCTAGATTCCTTCTCAACACTGATGGGACCTGAAGAGGTGGAGAGAATGTTAAGGAAGAAAGATTGGCATGAATAAAGCAGCCAAGTGAGCTCTAGGTCCAAGTACAACTAAGTGCCTGGGAACTTGAAGGGGAATGGGAGAGAAGGCTGAGAAGCCTTGAGGTTGTTGTGACCTTGGGAGGACCTCTTTAAAATGTATGGAAGGAATAGCACCCCCTGGTGGCAAAGTACAAGCGGGCTAATAAAGCCTAAATTTAAACCCTCTTAACTACATGGGTAAACCAAACTCCTGTATTTAATAGATAATAGCTAAGACTTAAACTGAAGGATCACTTGCTATTTGCAGATACTATCTTTTTTTTTTAATACTATCCTTTTTTTCTTTTCTGGGAGATGGAGTCTTGTTCTGTCGCCCAGGCTGGAATGCAGTGGCATGACAGCAACCTCTGCCTCCTGGGCCGTGCACACTGCCATGTCCGACTAATTTTTTTTTTTTAAGTATTTTAGTAGAGACGGGGTTTCATTGTGTTGGCTGGGCTGGTCTTGAACTCCTGAGCTCAGGCAATCCGTTCACCTTGGCCTCCCAAAGTGCTAGGATTACAGGCGTGAGCCACTGTGCCTGGCCTGGAACATGCATTATCTTAATCCTCACAACTCTAAATTTCATAGGTATTATTAGTATCTAAAAGAAGAGAAAAACAACACTTAGATGAAGTATCCCACCCAGTGTCATATCTTGTAATTGGCATAGCTATAACTCAGGCCAAGGTCGGCATTAGTAAGCTGTACTTTTTTTTTGAGACGGAGTCTCACTCTGTGGCCCAGGCTGGAGTGGAGTGACGTGATCTCGGTTCACTACAACCTCCCCCTCCCAGGTTCAAGCAATTCTCCTGCCTCAGCCTCAGGTAGCTGGGATTATAGGCGAGTGCCACCCATGCTCAACTAATTTTTGTATTTTTAACAGAGACAAGCTTTCACCATGTTGGCCAGGCTGGTCTTGAACTCCTGACCTCAGGGGATCCACCTGCGTCAGCCTCCCAAAGTGCTTAGATTACAGGTGTAAGCCACCACACCCTGCCCTAAGCTGTGTATCTTACATGATAATTGTGATTTTTTTTTTTTTTTTTTTTGAGAAAGGGTCTTGCTGTGTAACCCAAGCTGGAATGCAGTGGTATGACTGCAGTTTACTACAGCCTGACTTCCTTGCCTCAAGTGATCTCACCTCAGTCTCCCAAGTAGCTGAGACTACAGGCACTCACCACCACACCTGACTAATTTTTCTTCTTTTTTTTTTTTGTAGAGACAGGGTCTTGCTGGGCTCAAGTGATCCTCCTCCCTTGGTCCCCCAAAGTGCTGGGATTACAGGCATGAGCCACCACATCTGGCAATTGTGAGAATTATCAGCTGCAACTCAATAAGGAGATTTTTGAGTCACTGTCAACTGTCTCCTGGAGACATCAGCTTACTGTGTTGCTGTATTTAAAGACATTTAAGCCAAGCAAGGTGGAACGTGCCTGTAGTTTCAGTTACTAGGGAGGCTGAGGCAGGAGGATTGCTTGAGCCCAGGAGTTTGAGGCTATAGTGCCTAATTATCACATCTGTGAACAGCCACTGTACTCCAGATTGGGCAATGTAGTGAGACCTTGTCTCTAAAGAAGAAATAAAAACAAAAGATAAGGAACTATAGTCTTACTCATCTGTAAAGACTTTCACATCCATATGGGAACTAGATAATAAATGGTGACTCCCAAAATACATAAAGGTAGAAGAGACAAACATTCAGCAGCTAAAATGACCAGAAAGGGGGCTGGGCATGGTGGCTTATACCTATAATCCGAGGTGTGGTAGTCTCAGCACTTTGGAAGGACAAGGCAGGAGGATCACCTGAGACCAGAAATTCAAGACCACCCTGAGCAACATGACAAAATTCCACCTCTACAAAAAATGCACAACTTAGCCAATCCAGATGGTGGGCAACTATAGTCCCAGCTACTGGGGTAGCTGAGGTTGGAGGATAAGTTGAGCTCAGGAGGCTGAGGCTAAGGTAAGCCATGATCATACCACTGCATTCCATGTACTCCATTCCAGCCTGGGCGACTGAGCAAGATTCTGTCTCAAAAACTACAGGCCAGGCCAGGTGCAGTGGCTTACGCCTGTAATCCCAGCACTTTGGGAGGCCGAGGCAGGTGGATCACTTGAGGTCAGGAGTCTGAGACCAGGCTGGCCAGTATGGCGAAACCCCATCTCTACTAAAAATACAAAAATTAGCTGGGTGTGGTGGCACACACCTGTAGTGCCAGCTACTGGGAGGCGGAGGCAGAAGAAGTGCTTGAACCCAGGAGGCGAAGGTTGCAGTGAGCCGAGATTGTGCCACTGCACTCCAGCCTGGGCAACAAAGCAGGACTATGTCTCAAACAACAACAAAAATAAAAACAGACCAAAAAAAAGTGACCAAAAAGGTAAAAAGGGTGTCTTATAAGGAATAATTAGTCAAGAAAAATGGCTGAATAGAGGATATGCTTTTCTACTAGAGATTACCAGAATCAAACATGGAGGGAGTTTTTCAAGCCAATTTGAAAAGTATTACTTTATACAGCCACATGGAGACTCCACTACATAGAATGAGGTATAGCAGAAAGACCACTGGACTAGGGATTAGAGGATCACCGGGTCCTCGATGACTAGCAAGACACTTAACCTCTCTGAGCTTAGTTTCTTCATCTATAAAATAGGAATAACATCTATTTCTTAGAGTTGTAAAGATTAAATGAGGCTAGGCAAGGTGGCTCACATTTGTAATCCCAGCACTTTGGGAAGCCAACAGGATCACTGAAGCCCAGGGGTTTGAGACTGGCCTGGGCAAAACACCAAGATCCCATTGCTATGAAAAAAAGTTTTTTTTTCTTGAGACAGAGTCTTGCTCTGTCGCCAGGCGCCAGGTGCCAGGCTGCAGTGCAGTGGCGCGATCTCAGCTCACTGCAACCTCCACCTCCTGGGTTCAAGCAAGTCTCCTGCCTCAGCCTCCCAAGTGCGCGCCACCGCGCCTAGCTAATTTTTGTATTTTTTTTTTAGTAGAGACAGGGTTTCACCATGGTCTCGATCTCTTGACCTCATGATCCACCCACCTTGGCCTCCCATAGGGCTGAGATTACAGGCATGAGCCACTGCACCTGGCCAAAATTTTTTAAGTTAGTTGAGTGTGTTGACTTGTGCCTGTAGTCCCAGCTACTCTGGAGGCTGAGGTAGGAGGATTGTGTGAGCCTGGGAGGTGGAGGTTGCAGTGAGCCATAATCTCACCACTGTATTCCAGCCTGGACAACAGAGCAAAACCCTGTGTCAAAAAAAGAAAAAAGATTAAATGTGAATGTATACGTGCTTGTTATATGAGTATTCAACACACATTATTTCTCTTCCCCATGCTATTCATTCCTATTTATTTATGACAGGGTCATTTATGACCCAGGCTGGTCTCGAACTCCTGAGCTCAAGTGATCCACTGCCTTGGCCTCCGAAACTGCTGGGATTACAGTCTTGAACCACCGCACCTGGCCACTATTCTATATTTAAAGGAATATTGTACCTATGAATCCTTCTTAAGAGTTAAAAAATCCTATAAAACTTTCTTTTTTGGCCAGGCACAGTGGCTCATGCCTGTATTCCCAGCACTTTGGGATGCCGAGGTGGGTGGATCATTTCAGGTCAGAAGTTTGAGACCAGTCTGGCCAACATGGTGAAACCCTGCCTTTACTAAAAATATAAAAATTAGCCAGATGTGGTGGTGGGCTCCTGTAGTCCCAGCTATTTGGGAGGCTGAGGCAGGAGAATCACTGAACCTCGAAGATGGAGGTTGCAGTGAGCCAAGATCATGCCACTGCATTTTTTTTTTTGAGATGGAGTCTTGCTCTGTCGTCCAGTGGCACAATCTCAGCTCACAATAACCGAGTTCAAGCAATTCTTCTGCCTCAGCCTCCCGAGTAGCTGGGACTACAGGCGAGTGCCACCACGTCTGGCAATTTTTTTCTATTTTCAGTATAGACGGGGTTTCACTGTGTTAGCCAGGATTCTCTCCATCTCCTGATCTCATGATCTGCCCATCTTGGTCTCCCAGAGTGCTGGGATTACAAGTGTGAGCCACCGCACCCAGCCTTTTTTTTTTTTTTTCTGAGACAAGGTCTTGCTCTGTTGCCCAGGCTGGAATGCAGTGGCGAGATCATGACTCACTGCAATCTTGATCTCCCTAGCCCAACCAGTCCTCCCACCTTAGCTTACTGAGTAGCTAGGACAGGTGCCTGATACCCAGCTAATTTTTTTTCATAGACAGGGTCCTGCTATGTTGCTCAGGGTGGTCTTGAACTCCTGGGCTCAAATGATCCTCCTGCCTCGGCCTCCCAAAGTGTTGGGATTATAGGTATGAGCCGCTGCGTCTGGCCTAAACTTTTTTTTTTTTAAAGACTCATTTTATTGCCCAGGCTGGAGTGCTGTGGCACGCAATGTTCACTGTAATCTCCGCCTCCCTACAGGTGCATGCCACCACACTCGGCTAATTTTTGTATTTTTGGTAGAGATGGGTTTTTGCCATGTTGGCCAGGCTGGCCTTGAACTCCTGGCCTCAACTGATCCACCCACCTCAGCCTCCCCAAGTGTGAGGATTACATGCATCAGCCACCTTACCCAGCCCTAAAACTTATTATTTTTTTTTTGAGATGGAGTCTTGCTCTGTCACCAGGCTGGAGTGCAGTGGCGCAACCTCTACCTCCCGGTTCAAACGATTCTCCTGCCTCAGCCTCCCCAGTGGCTGGGACTACAGGCACGCACCATGATGCTGGCTTTTTGTAGTGATGGGGTTTCACCATATTGGCCAGGCTGGTCTTGATCTCCTGACCTTGTGATCTGCCCACCTTGGCCTCCCAAAGTGCTGGGATTAAAGGTGTGAGCCACCACACCTGACCCCTAAAACTTATTTCTAAAGACTAGATTTTTGCATAATAAACTTTCCTGTTATATCTGTACCTCATTTAACAGTCTTTGGAAATATTTAAGTTCTAACATTTTACTGATAAACTAATTTAGTAGGCATCTGAAGCTTAAAGTTTAGTAAGATTTACCAGGTTAAGAGTATATGCTCTACCCAATAGTGGGATATAACAATTTATTACAATAAACCTCCAGAGGGTTCAGATAAATTCATAGATTCCTTGTGGTATGAATTAAAACATGTGCAAAGTTGTGCATGCTGATGCTTGCCTGTAATCTTAGAAACTCAGGTCAAGGCAGGAGGATTATTTGAGGCCAGGAGTTTGAGGCTGCAATGAGTTATGATCATGCCATTTCACACCAGCCTGGGCAACAGAGCAAGACCCCTGTCTCTATAAGATAATAATACTAATTATAATACAATAAGAGGTTTACAAAGTGCATCTTCCTGTTGGGCATGGTGGCTCATATCTGTAATCCCAGCACTTTGGGAGGCTGAGGCAGGTGGATCACTTGAGGCCAGGAGTTTGAGACCAGCCTGGCCAACATGGTGAAACACTGTCTCTGCAAAAAAACTTAGCCAGGCATGGTGGCACATGGCTGTAATCTCAGCTACTTGGGAGGCTGAGGCAGGAAAATTGCTTCAACTGGGAGGCGGAGGTTGAGTGAGCCAAGATCGTGCCACTCCACTTCAGCTTGGGTGACAGAGCGGGACTCTGCCTCAGGAAAACAAAAAACAAAAACAAAAAAACCCCACAAAGTGTATCCTTAATCAAGCCTAGAGGGTAACATCCACCCTTTCCTATATAGGACATATCCTTGTATACCAATGACAAAGTCTCTCCAGCTGGAGAGTTCTTAACAGCTGTACCTTGACAAGTCAGTAAGATACATCACAAGTAACTTGTTACTGATTAACATTAAATTTTGTTTATTTATTTATTTGAGATGGGGTCTTGCTCTGTCACCCAGGCTGGAGAGCAGTGGCACGATCTCAGCTCATTGCAACCTCTGCCTCCTGGGTTCAAACAATTCTCCTGCCTCAGCCGCCCGAGTAGCTGGGCTTACAGGCTCGTGCCACCATGCCCAGCTAATTTTGTGTATTTTTAGTAGAGACGGGGTTTCACCGTGTTAGCCAGGATGGTCTCTATCTCCTGACCTCATGATCCACCCGCCTCTGCCTCCCAAAGTGCTGGGATTACAGGTGTGAGCCATCGTGCCCGGTCAAATTGATTGATTTAAAACTATGAATAATTTGTTTTGTAAATTAAAACAGATTTAAGTTTCCAAAGAGTACTCTTTTATTTTAGACAGGGTCTCACAAGTACTCTATTTTATTTGAGACAGGGTCTCACTCTGTTGCCTAGGCTAGAGTGCAGTAGTTCAGTCACAGCTCAGAGCAGCCTCAGCCTCCTGGGTTCAAGAGATTGCCACCTCAGCCTCCAGAGTCACTGGGACCACAGGTGTGCACCATCATATGCCAGCTAATTTTTGTATTTTTTTGTAGAGATGAGAGTCTCACTATATTGCCTAGACTGGTCTTAAACTCCTAGATTCAAGTGATCATCTCACCTTCGCCTCCCAAAAGTGTTGGGATTATGGGGGTGAGCCACCACACCTGGCTTGAGGAGTACTCTCATTTATATTTCTGATAAGCTTTCGGATGGAAGAGAAAGGCATTTTTAGGCACCAAGCAGGCAATGGACAGAACCTTGGGTATAATTTTAGGGGTATGAAAAAATGTAATTATTGCTCATGTACATCATAGAAGAAAAAAATAAGGTTTATAATAGTTGGTTTGGGAAACTAAGAGGGAATACAGCATTTCTTATGGCCGATGGGAGAAGATGGAATTAACACCAGGCTGATATTCGTTGACAACGAATATCAGAGTGTTTGCTATGAGCTCTAATGTATCAGACTTCGTAGGGATTTTTGGTATAAAAAAACTTTGTGGAATATTACATTCTATGTGCCAAGCTTAGTGCAAGGTATAATTAGAGAAAAAAGACTTAAAATAGAAGCTACTCTATAGCTTTATCAGATCAGATCGACACTTGGCAAAGTTAGCTTATAGACCAAGTTTTCATTAAATACAGAACTTCATAAAGTTCTATGGCTTCTCTGGGCCTCAGCTTCTTTATCTATAAAATGGGCAGAGGTGAACCAGATGACCTCTAAGGTTCCTTTAGATTCTAAAATACTGTAATTTTTAAAACCTTTAAAATGTTTATTCAGGTCTTCTCTCCTTGAGGTGTCCCTGGGACTGGAGATATTTCATTTGAAACCCTGAGACAACCATACCTCAGGATCAGGGTGTTTAAGAATTTTCCCAAAGAAGGTATCCTTCAGGTTTTCATCACTATGCCCCAGTCTAGAATCTCTACACACAGAAAAGTGTGGACAGACTTATAGTCCAGATTGACAATGGCTAGTGATAAAGGTAAGAAAGATACACTTTATTGTTGCTACTGGCATCAAATTTAAAAGCTTAGGCTAGCAAGCAAGGCCTCTCATTAAACAACATTCCTTACCTCATCTGTCCCTATCCGATAAAGCCCTTACTTTTCAGCTGAGTTGGTCACATCCATTTTCCCCTTCCTGTCTCTGTTCTTGCTGGTCCCTCCATCTGGATGGGCAAGGAAGGAAGAATAATGCATGTCCATTATTTCCTTCAAGACCAGGCCCTGTCTTATGTTTCAACAGCGTGAACACAAGGAATTTCTAGAATTCTACACTACCATACACTTATGTTCCCCTGCTTCCTCACGGAGGTTCCTCTCTTCACAATTAGACATGGTACCGAGTGGGCAATGACTGAAAGCTTATCTAGTTTATGAGTGGAGTGGAGTCTCAGAAGGCAGAAGAATGAAAGGTTCAGGGCCCTCCTACCTTTATCCTGTATCAATCCCAAAACTCTTCTTTCTCTTCCATTTTCTTTCCTGCCTATAACCCTCTATCTTCAAGCTTAATGTAAGGGCCAATTCCGGGCATGAAAAGACAACACAGTTTGTACTTTTGGTTTCATATTTTTTCAGTTCATTTCAGTAAAAACATAATATATAAAAGGCATTGCCACCATGTTCCCCTCCTGGGGGTGATCCATCAAGCCAGTGTGGGCTGCTCCAGTGTGATTCATAGCTCATCATGCGATATGTGCAGGGCATGGTCACAAAGATCTGCAAATAGCACATAATAATTTAAAGGAAAATGCCACTCAGTATGAAAAATTTAAAGGAAAATGCCACTATCATACTGATATATGCCAGTATCAAGAAAATTTCCCAGACCAAACTGACACAAACACACATCAACTACCATTCTTCAGAAAAAATACTTATAAACGATAAAACATCCCCACTGCCCTCTCATCTGTATCTCAGGGTCAAGGGGCCACAAATTCTGAAAGCTGACAGAAAATGGGGAGGAATACCTCAAGTCCCTAAGCCAAGGGAAATGGAAGCCAGCTCTTGAGCTAATACCAGAGGTTTCTGGGATGGGGGTGTGTGGGTGAGTTAGGGAATGTCAGGTTCCGCAGCTACTAGAACAGGAGATAAAGTGGGGGCAGCTTACCTGTTCGCTTACTGCAAAGTTTGTCTTTAACATTGTCAGCCTCTCGGGAAAAGAATTCAATGAGTTCATCCTCGTATTCCTCCACAATGCTCTCACACTGCCAACCCAAGGGAGAAAGGGGTGACACAGGGCAATAAGAAGCCTCTCGCCTTCACCTCCAAAGAGGAGGACAAGGATATTGGCCTAACTTTCTACCTGGTCCTCCAACAACCCCCTAATTCCACGAACCAGCTGCCGATTCCCATATCTCACCGCAAACTTGAGGGTGCCACTGATATCTGAGTCAATTCGGATGCCTTGTAGGTCCAGTTCACTGGATTCTCCATTCCGGCTCACTACACGTACATAGTTCTTGCGATGGGTGGAAGGATCAATCTGTTCTCCATACTCCTTCATCCGGTCACATATCTCCTCCAGCAGCTCTGTGAGGTGGGCCTCTGAGCGGGCATAAGGCACCTAGAAATGTCCTCAGCCTTGGGTCACTCTCTTCTACCTCTGTACATTAGTAATTTATATCCTTATTTTTCCTTCCAAATATAGCTCCAAAACCTATTCTAAAAAGCTTTCCCTGGCCAGGTGCGGTGGCTCACACCTGTAATCCCAGCACTTTGGGAGGCTGAGGCCAGCAGATTAGGAGGTCAGGAGTTCAAGACAGCCTGACCAACATGGTGAAACCCTATCTCTACTAAAAATACAAAAAAAAAAAAAAAAAAAAAACCAAAAGCGGAGCATGGTGAAATGCACCTGTAAGCCCAGCTACTTGGGAGGCTGAGGCAGGAGAATCACTTGAACCCAAGAGGCAGAGGTTGCAGTGAGCTGAGATCGTACCACTGCACTCCAGCCTGGGTGACAGGGTGAAACTCTTGTCTCAAAAAAAAAAATGCTTTCCCTAACTGATTTTAATTTTTAATTAGTGTGTGTATGGTTTTTTTTTAGATGGAGTTTCACCCTTGTTGCTTAGGCTGGAGTGCAACAGTATGATCTCCACTCACCACAGCCTCCACTTCTCAGGTTGAAGCCATTCTCCTGCATCAGCCTCCCGAGTAGCAGGGATTACAGGCATGCACCACCACACCCATCTAATTTTTGTATTTTTAGTAGAGATGGGGTTTCACCATGTTGGACAGGGTGGTCTTGAACTCCTGACCTCAGGTGATCCGCCCACCTCAGCCTCCCAAACTACTGGGATTACAGGCGTGAGCCACTGTGCCCGGCCTAGTGTGGTTTTTAATTAGTATGGTATATTTGCATAGTTTCAAAGTACTTTTTTCTTTTTTTTTTTGAAACAGGCCTCACTCCGCTGCCCAGGCTGGAGTGCAGCGGTATGATGATTGAGGTTCACCACACCTTGGATTTCCCAGGCTCAGGTGATCTTCCCACCTCAGCCTCCAGAGCTGATGGGACCACAGCTGCACATCACCACACCTGGCTAATTTTTTGTATTTTTTGTGTAGAGACAAGGTCTTGCCATGTTGCCCAGGCTCGAACTCCTGGGCTCAAGTGATCTCCCTGCCTCAGCCTCCCAAATTGATGGGATTACAGGCATGATCCACCATACTTTGTAGTAATTTCAAATATATGATTTTATTTTACCTCATTGTACAGCTCTAAGAAACAAGACAGTTATCATTAGATCCAAGTTATAAACAGAATTCTTTGATTAACCCTGATCAACTTATACTTTTAATTCCTATAGATTAAGATCATTTTTTAAAATTATACTTTAAGTTCTGGGATACATGTGCAGAACATGCAGGTTTGTTCCATAGGTATACACATGCCATGGTGGTTTGCTGCACCCATCAGCCTGTCATCTACATTAGGTATTTCTCCTAATACCATCCCTCCCCTACCCCCTACCTACTGGCAGGCCCTGATGTGTAACATTCCCCTCCCTGTGTCCATGTGTTCTCATTAATAATTTTTTTTTTTTAAATTCAGACCAAGATCCTCAGTAACCACAGTATTAAAGAGGTAGTGTAGGCTCTGTGGACAACAGCTATTAAAGCACTATAATCTTTTTTTTTTGAGACAGTTTGCTCTTGTCAACCAGACTGGAGTGCAGTGGTGTAATCTCGGCTCACTGCAACCTCTGCCTCCTGGGTTCAAGCAGTTCTCCTGCCTCAGCCTCCCAAGTAGCTGGGACTACAGGATTATGCGACTGCGCCTCGCTAATTTTTTGTATTTTTAGTAGAGATGGAGTTTCACCATGTTGGCCAGGCTGGTCTTGAACTTCTGGCCACAGGTGATCCGCCCGCCTCGGCCTCCAAAAGTGCTAGGTTTTTTTTTTTTTTGAGACAGAGCCTGACTTTTGTTGCCCAGGCTGGAGTGCAATGGTGCGATCTCAGATCACTGCAACCTCTGCCTCCCGGGTTCAAGCAATTCTCCTGCCTCAGCCTCCTGAGTAGCTGGGATTACCGGCATGCGCCACTATGCCCAGCTAATTTTTTTTTTTGTATTTTTAGTAGAGACTGGGTTTCTCCATGTTGGTCAGGCTGGTCTCGAACTCCTGACCTCAGGTGATCCGCCTGCTTCAGCCTCCCAAAGTGCTGGGATTACAGGCATGAGCCACAGTGCCCAGCCTGGTTTTGGGTTTTTTTTTTTTTTTTTTTTTGAGACAGCATCATGGCTTACTGCAACCTTAACCTCCTGAGATCAAGTGATCTTCCCACCTCAGCCTTCCAAGTAGCTGTCACTACAGGCACATGCCACTAGCCCCACAAACTTTTGAATTTTTTTGCAGAGATGGGGTTTTGGCATGATGCCCAGGCTAGCACCGTAATCTTAACATTGCCTTATATATTGATTATTAGATACAGCTTTGTGTACTTGTGTTTTGACTAAATTTTCTAATTATGAGGGTAAGACCTTTTATTATTTGTTTTTTTCATTTTTTATTTTTAGCTCTGACTCAGATCTCTATATTTTTATTCTTTTTTGAACGGATGTTTGTAGGTATACCACAGTGCTACATTAAAAACATGAGTCATGTGGATGTAGAGAAGGGGGAGTGATCAGGACTCCCTGTTTGCTAACAAATTCTACAGCAGAAACAAAGTATTAAGGTTTAGAGCCAGGAAGCAAGTGCATGGGGTAGAACGCTGCAGCTTCTTCGAAATGAGACAGAGCCAAATCTTTATCTCTCTGGGTCTGTTTTCTTCATTTCTATTAAACCAAGGTCCTTAAGCAGTTGAATTCTCATCCAAAGCCAGAGTGAGCTACTTTATTTGGGAGAACAGTAACAGTTACCTCCACCACTGACTGGCTGCCATCTGGATTGATCCGAAAAGATCCCATCTGAATGGTTTTCTTGGGGTCCACCTTGGCAATTTCCCATTCTAGTTCATCCACCAGAGCCCTGCACGCTGGCAGAAGAGGAGAAAATGGGAGCAGGGGATAGGGAAGGGGGTAGGGTGGGAGGAGAATGGGATCAACCCAGGATTTCCATTCATCCTTCTCCCAGGCCTTGGATCTCATGCCCTCCCAAGGCTCTACTTCCTTCACTTCTTTTTCCCGTTGTGCTTTACCTCCACAGTGGAGATCCTGGCTCCTCCGAGCCCAGGCAGTTCCCAGCAGGGCCCCCAGAAGCAGGGCCAGCCAACCCCAGCCTTTCATCTTTATTGTAATGGGGTCGCTCCACCTGGGTTTGAGAGGTCATAAAACATAAATGTGAGAAGCCAACTCCATTTTTCCCTGCCCTTCCCCCCCCCCACCCATTCCTCACCCCAAGGCTTTCAAAGGCCTCACTGTGACTCTGGCTCTACTTTCCAGGAAACGGCCGGGACACAAAGGGGCTTCTCTGCTCCAGCGCTTGAAGGCTCCGACTCCCCCAGGGCGGTGGGTGGGAGCGCGAGCTCAGGACTTGGGGCTCAGCCCCAGACACTACGTGGATAGGTAAGGCCCTAAGTGTTGGTACTTCAGCACTGCATGCCTAGGGCTCACGGGGCTTTGTGGCAGCTACAGAAGGTAAGCTGGCGATTACGCGAGGACTGAGGCGCCGGGGAACTGCAGGCAGGGAGCCCTCAGTTAGGCCAAGAGGCAGCGAGGAGAGGATTCAATAACTAAGGCCCATTTGGATTCTGCACCGCCCATCTGGATTCTGCACCGAAGATTCCCGCATCCCCACCTCCAGCCCGTAAGTGATTACCAGTACGGACCAGCCCCCTTTCTAAGAACTCCGCCATTTCTTTCGCTCCCGTCCATCCCCAACCCTCAGCGCCCAGCGCCTTGCCGTCAGCATCCGTCCCACCTCTGCTCCCAGGGCCGCCGCCGTGGCCCAGGCGCTGGAAGACCGCTGGACTCTCACTTTGGCCCCAGTGGCTCCCGAAACTACACCTGGCTGCGCGGAGCAGGGCTGTCCGGGATTCTCCAGAGCGCTTCGCCGCTTGCCACACAGGGGGTGTCCCGGTGACCGCCTGACCTAGCTCCCCGGGCGCTAACTGGTATCTAAGCGGGTCTCGGGTGCGCTGCGGTGAGAACCCCAATCAGACACCGATCCCAACCCCCTCCCTCCAAACTCTCGCGCGAACAGGCAGCTTAGGAGCGGCTCCCGGACAGCAAGGACCCCAGACGATCGCCGAAGGACCCAGACTTGCGTGGCGAATAGCTCCACGTGACCACCAGGGGTCAGCCGGAGAATAGGAGTGGCCTGAAGCGAAGACAGAGCCCGGGCCTGCTGAGTGGGAGCGGCCAGGCGTGCGCTTAAGCCAGCCTAGGTGGATTAGGACCTTCAAAACGGTGCGCTGCAGGCCAGCTAGCAGCCCAGGTTTCAATACACAGGAAACTACATCTCCCAGGAAGCACCGCAGCACCAGACTGATATTTGTGAGCGACTACAGGTCTCAAGCTATCCTGGGACCTGTAGTTTGGCGGCTTACACAATTAACGGGGTAACGATACTGTACATCTTCAAACAGTCTGATTTAGGGTACTGGGCAGCTACTAGGCAAATATCCAGCATTGTCCAAAAAAGGCGTAATTATACCCTTTCCCACATCCATAACTTTGGATTCCGATGCTTTACCTTCATACAAAGAAAGGAGAGGAAGACTGAAGCCAGAGAACCGTAGCAGTTCTCTAATGAGATAAATGACAAAAGATAATATTTTGTTTTTATTTTATAAAACATGCGGTTTACAACAAATTTTTAAAAAACGGAACAAAACTTGGGACAGGAGAGTGGGATGGAAGACAGATGCTTCTCAGCTGTCAGCAGGAATAAATGAAGCCAGCAGCCAAGCTTTGTTCAGGATCCAAAGGCCCAAAGGCCCTTTTGGCAATGGTATTGGCAACACTGGTTTGCTTGGGCCACCAACACTCTACATGCTGGCCCCTCCAGGCATCCCTGAAGCAGTTGGTGACTTGTCCTAAGTCTTGAATTACTGTGGTATCCTGTGCCACTGTTCAGGACTTCAATTCCTAGCCAGCTAGGAACTGACAGTTTTGGTTCCAGGAGCTTCTTTGCTTGGATATTAGTCACCCAGGATATTAAGAACACCAATTACTTTCCATTTGGGTCAATTCTAGACTCCGTTTCTGTACCACTGTTTTGCAAAGGATGAAGAAGGAATGAATCTGGCTCCTAGAACCTTTGCAACAATTCTGCTGTATTCCAGTTATATTAATAGCACCATCTGTAAACCCTGAGCACGTCCAATTCTGGAAGTGGACAAGGTATAGCCAACTTAAGAAGCCATCTCCCAGTTCTGGGACTATAGAACAGTAAAGGGAGAGGGCAGTAGTTCTTTGGGAAGGTAGGTCAGAGAGCCAACACTGAGGAGAAGACAGCTGCATCTGTCAGAGACAAAACCAAAAGCATGATTCAAGTTGACTGGAGAAAAAGCATCTTCTCATACTTCCTATGAAGGAAAAATGCAAGAGAAAAAAGGGCATGGACCTGCCCTGAACATTTTAGACTTGGGCAAGAGGACATTATAGTTAATGGAGAGTTTCTATAAAATCTATTTCACTGAAAGTTAGGAGGATAAAGTGCTTTGTAAACTGTTAAGTGCTGTTCTTCATATATGCAATCAAAATCCACCCAACTGGGGTGCCAGGCTCATGCCTGTAATCCCAGCACTTTGTGAGCCCAAGGTGGATGGATTGCTTGAGCCCAGGAGTTCGAGACCAGCTTGGACAACATGGCAAAACCCTGTCTCTACAAGAAGTACAAAAATTAGCTGAGTGTGGTGGTATGCGCCTGTTGTCCTAACTATTTGGGAGGTGAATCACTTGAGCCTGCTAGGTCAAGGCTGCAGTGAGCTGCAATCATGCTACTGCACTTCAGCCTGGTGACAAAGTGAGACCCTGTCTCAAACAGACAAAATACAAAATCCACCCAGTCCAGTTTCCCTTGTCCCATCCCAGGTCTTACTCTTGGGACTTGTTTGGCCCTCAGGCTCTGGCACCTTCCAGTCCATCTTTCGGCCCTTCTCATAAAGACCCTTGAGCACCTTGTGGAAAGACTCAGGCTCAGTGCCATTTTTGCTTAGCTCCAGATACTTTCGGTAGAGCTGAAGAGCTGTGCGGGCATCCTCAATACTGTCATGGGTTTCCCCTTGAATCTTCAGGTCTAGGGTAAGTAAAGGTGGAATAGTTTGGGACCCAGCAAAGGGAAGTAGGAACATGTCTCCCCACTCCCAACTGACTCCAGAAAACTAAAAAGCCTGACTGCCCTTAAGGGAAACTCAAACACCTTCCTCAGTGCACAGAAGGGATACTAAAGTTAATTAAATCCATGAGTAATTGTCACCACTGAGGGTCCCCCTTACTCCCACTTTATCCTCTAACACTGTTCCTGCTTTTTCTTCCCCCTCGCCATGCTTCTTTTTTTAGATTTGGGGTACATGTGCATGTTCGTAACATGGGTATATTGTGTACTGGTGGGAACTGGGCTTCTAGTATACCTAATATGCAAATAGTAAACTTTGTACCCAATACATAATTTTTCAACTGTCCCCCCTCCCTCATCGTTCCCCCCTTTTAGAGGCCCTATGTTTGTATGTACTCATGGTTCAGTTCCAACTTATAAGTGAGAGTATGTGGTATTTGATTTTCTGTTTGAGTTAGTTCACTTAATATGATGGCCGACAGCTTCATCCATGTTGCTGCAAAGGACATGATTTCTTTTTTTTTGTTTTTTAAATGGCTGCTTCTGCTCTTAATGTGCACCACCCAGGGGCCTACAAGGCAGAGCAACTCACCCAGGAAGTACCAAGCAAGGAATCGCAGGGAAATCATTCGTTTTCGAGGCATATGGAACAGGTAGACAGTGTCAAGGACTTGGTCCTTGGGCACCTGGCAAGGATAAAAGAGGGAGAGACTTAAGGTAGGGGATCTATAATTCCCCAATCTCTAAAGGCACAATGTATACCCTGAGGGGCCCACCCTCAAAAGAAGACTCTTAAAAGAGCCCTGCCAAACCATCAGGTTGATGACTCGGAAGTCCTTCTGCAGGCCATGACCCACAAACTTGACTCCAATGTCAATGAGAAAACGAAGCTTTAAGTAGGTAGACTTGAGAGTTGTTAGGTGCTTGGAGGAGATTTTGGCATCAAGATCACCAGGCTTTATACCCGAGTATTGAGTCAAGTAATCCACCACCTAGGAATAGAGAAAAGGACAACTCTTTTTCAGGAAGTGAGGTGGAGTTTTCACCTATCACTCTTCCCTGGGTTCTTGAGCACTGTACATAAGCACCAAGGTGTGCCTCACTTGCATCTCCATATCCTAATACCTGCTCCTGGGTAGAGATGTAGTCATCAATGAAGGGGATACCCTCATTGGGTCCCTGGCCCCGAACACAGGTTATCCTGGCTACTGACATCTGGCTTGGTTTAATGGTGGACTTGGTACCATCACTGCGTAACTCTGCTTCCTCCTGCATGAGAAGAGTTAATAAGAAAATCAGAGAAATGCTTACAACTCCTAGTATCCTCAGAGTTCTCGTCCAGTGCCCCATCCTTTTGGTCTTGGTTACCTCATTAAGGGTGACAAACTCAGCATCCAGACCCACCAGGTCCCCAATCTGTGGCATCTCATTCAGCATCAGTGGAATAAAGGTAGTATGTGTTTTCCGCTGCTTCCGTGCCAGCGAGGCTTCAGCCAGCAAGACACTTGCCTCAATAGGGTTCTTGACTGGAAGGAAGAATGCAGAGGACACAGGGCTTGGATAGGGAAGTGACTAGGGGAGAGAAGCCTAGGGTGGCTGATCATAGACTCTGGGTCTACACTGTGATCCCTCAATAATCAAAGCACGTGAGAATAAAGATAATGTATGATGAATGGGGCAGGTAGACAGAGCAGGTCACATAAGGAAATTATCAAGAAATATGCTGGAAAAAAAAACAGAAAAGACCACAGAGGGCCAGGTATGGTGGGTCACGCCTGTAATCCCAGCACTTTGGGAGGCCAAGGAAGGCAGATCATGAGGTCAGGAGATCGAGACCATCCTGGCTAACATGGTGGAACTCCGTCTCTACTAAAAATACAAAAAATTAGTCAGGCATGGTGGCACGTGCCTGTAGTCCCAGCTATTCAGGAGGCTGAGGCAGGAGAATCACTTGAACCTAGGAGGCGGAGGTTGCAGTGATCTTGGCTCACTCAGCTGAGATCACTGCAACTAGCCTATTGCCCAGGCTGATCTCAAACTCTTGAGCTCAAGTGATCCACCCACCTCAGCCTCCCAAAGTGCTGGGATAAAAGGCATGAGCAACTGTGCCTGGCCTACACTAGGCTAATTAAAAAATTTTTTTGAAGAGATGAGGTCTTGTTATGTTGCTCAGGCTGGATTTCCCACTTCTAAATTTAAGGTCTAATAAGCAGGAATCTCCTTAGTATCTCAAGAAATATTAACACTGGTTACCAATTCCAAGAACTTGCAAGCAATGTCCCAGATCTCATCCCAAAGCCCAATCTAAACTGCCATACACTTGGATGTACTATGTACCACTTACTGTTCAGGTTGTATCTGGAATTGAGATTCCGTTTGACATAATAAAGGATTGCAGGTACTTTCCAATTCATGTCAAACTGCACAGCTTCATGCTATAGAAGAGAAAAAGCATTTATGGCCAGTGTATATCACCCTTCTTCCTTTTCCCTCTTCAGACAGAGGCCAGGACTCAGGTGCTAGTTTTTTTTCCAGGTGCTATTTTTAACTGCTACTGTTTTTTATTCCTGAGGATTCCTTCCTTCCTCCTTGTTGAGTCTGCCTGGCATTGTATAGTGACCTAAAGAGAAGGATGCTAGGAAAAGGGGAAATTAAAGAAGAAACAGAACATGTTGCAACTAACCTTGTCAATAGGTTCAATAAGAAAGTCATTGAACAGATACCACTGCTGGTGAGTAACGCCCTATGGAAATACAAAGAAAGACTGTGATGATACAAAGTGATGGCTGTACCACTGTCTCAGACTGAAGGACAGACCTGGGACTCACTATGGCCATCCCAGGAGTGTTCCTGCCCTCTACAACCTCACTCACCTCCTTGCGCTGGTGGTAGGTCTCTCCAACTTTGATGTGAGCCACCAGGCTGCCCCCTGTGCGTGAGTCCAGGATGTGTACCACAGTAGCCATCAGGTCATACACATAGACACCATGCTCCTCCTCTGCCCTGGCTGGGCCCCACTGTGAGGGGGGTACCCAGGCTGCTAAGCTAAGTTCAAGGATGGGGAAGGGAGGGGAACGGGGACAGAGGACAGGGAGTTGGGGGTATAGGGGATGGGGGACCAGGGTGGGTTATATCTCCATCCTAGCCCATCTATGACCCCAACACTGAACTGAGTGACTATGGAAAATCCCCTAACCAGTAAATACTAGGCCTTATTCTCTTCTTTTTCCCTTGCTAAGTTTTACCTTCCCCCTGCCCTCCTTTACCTTCTGCCCCACCTTCTCTCCCTTATTCCCTTTCCTCTTCCCAGTTTTTCAGCAACCTGCATCTCATCCCCATCAGTCCAATTGCAAACATCCAGCCCTTTGTTCTTGGTCATCTTCATGCGAATGGAGAAAGGAAGCCAGACGTTCTTCAACTCCTCAATGGAGGGACACACCAGCACACCCTCTGGACTCCCTAGTTCCTTCCTATCAGGTTAGAAGAATTGGAAATTTGTTCTGAAAGAGATCTAGCCAATGACAAGAGGAGCCACTGGGCAGTTCCATCCTTTGACAACTCCCAAGACAGCACCTACCAATCAGCCAAAGCAAATTCCTTGTTCTTGGAGATTTCCCCACTGTGTTTCTTTACTGCCATCTTGAAGGCAACCTGAACACAGAAGAAAAACATCCAGTTCTTCAGGAACATAATCATATGTAAAGATCAGAAGGGGGATAAAATGAAAAAGTATTCCTGAAGCCCTGTTTCTAGTCTGAGTCCTTACCTCAGCCTGCATTCTCCAGAAATCAGCCTCTTTTGAGCTGTTCACCTCACAATTGATGACAAGAATATCTGGCAGATGGCGGATGTTGCGAGTCTGAATCTGAGAGGAAGAAACAAACAAAAGAATGGCAGGAACGTACAGGAAAAGGAGTCTGGACAGGAACCTGGGTCTGCATCCTTAAAGTGGGATTCCTCACTCCCCCAGATATCCCTGGCTGGCAGTGCTGACACAGCCAGCCCCACATGGGATGGAGGCTGAATCCCCAACATGGCACGAACAGGACTCTCGTCCAGTCCAACAGTCCACTCACCGTGGGCTGGTACTTTTCACAGTTGTCACACCAGGCCTGTGTATTCTGGTCCAAGCAGATGCTTCGCTTCAGCACCTGAGCAAAGTCATAGTTCTTCCCAGTTTTATCTGAGGGAAAATTGAATGCTTTACTCCTGGTTCTCTCCTCTACCCACAGTTAGTCCCCAACACCCTCTCCCTGATGTTACAGGACATTTGTGGGAGCCTTCCCAACTAAGCTGCAGGGTATACCACTGTTGCTACCATCAGGGTAGGAGAGCGTGAAAAGCAGGGTGGATGAGGCTCGCACGGTCTCACTGCCACAGCGGCAGAGGCTGCAGTTCTCCATCTCACAGCTGAAGAGCTGCCCAATAACAGAATCCCCCGATGAGCAAAAGCTGCTAAGAGTGGAGAGGGTGATATTTGTACATTGTAGAAGTTAGGAGACCCTTTAAATCATAGAGGGGCCTGTCATGATGGGATTAACTATTTCTATCCTGATTTCATACCTGCCGCCAGCACCTCGATAAGCCTGTGGTACTTCCAGTTCCTGCATATCTTGATGCAGTTGAGTGAGAATGAAGCGATTCCACCTCTGAATGAGCCTGGCCAGATTACCCTTGCCTGAAGCCTCATCTGAGTCAGCCAGGATCAGACCAAGGGCTGAGGCCTCAGGAATAGTACGGAATGCCCGAAGAAAATTATTGCCCTGGAAATGTGTTGGTGGAAAGGGGTTATTTTCTCTTTTGTGTCCACTTTCCTTCCCCTTCCATTTTAAGTGTCTCAGGTCCCCAAGTACTGACCTGGCAAGGGTCACCACGAGAGAGGTCCAACATGTGAAAGAGGAAGCCCAGCTCACATGCCAGACAGAACTCCTTCTGGCAAAGGTGGTTCTGAATTAGACAGCGTACAGGCTCCAGGAAATAGAGCACCTGGAGGGAAGAGCAGAACTGATGCAGGAAACTGGCATGGAGACGAGGAGAAATATGGAGGTTAAGTGAGCTGGTGGAAAATACACAGCAGGAGTCCACTGAGCAGTGAGTCCACCAAACCAGTGGAGCTCAGAGGAGACCTGAAAGGTGTAGAGGCAAGAAAGAATTGTAGAGGAGACCATGGTAAAGTGAGCATGGCTGAGGAGACCTGGAAAGAGCAGGGGTCGAGTGGCCATAGGGAAGAAGGAAAGCAGTAGGCACGTTCAAGTTGTAGGAATACCCAACCCTTACCTGGATCATGCAGTTACAGTAGGCATTGGGGATGTGGGGCTCTAATCCAGCAAACAGAGTCTTATTGTAGTGTTTGAAGTCAAAGTCCTCCAGCCCTAGCTTGGAATATTTGATGGTCACCTAAGGCAGAAATAGTCTCAGCAAGACAAGGATATCCTCAGAGTCCCAATCTTTCCAGTAGCCAGAGCCTTTCCTAGAACCTCCCTCCTGGGTCCAGGGTGGTAGCTGAAGGCCTCCTGACTGAGTACTTCAATCCTTTCTCATATGACTTTCTTCCCAGGGCAACTTTCCCCACATCCCACAGGCCCTGATATCCCTCAGCACCTTGCGATATTTCTTAGAAACCATGTGGAGATGTGGCTCCTCTTCTCGTCCTACTGGAGACTCAGTGACTTGGCTGAAGCTGTCAAATTCACTGTCTGACTCCTTGAGTCGGTAAGGTATCTAGGAATTTTAAGAAGAGGTAACCTTGTTGGATGTCTTGTCATCTTTGGCTTCACACTCATTTATCCCAATGCTGAAATAGCCACCAAGTCCTGAACCTTCTATATTCACAGCATTCTCAGCATCCACTGCTTCCTTTTTATTTCCACTGCCATCACTCTGCTTCATCACAGCTGGACAACTGTCATGGCTTCCATGCTGGTTTCCCTATATTCACTCTGTCCAGCACAACACTCCCAAATTAACCTTTGCAGAATGCTTCTTTTTGTGCATTACTTTCTCTATTATACAATGGTGTTCAAAGCTTCACAGTCTGGCCACTTCTAACTTTATTTTTATTTTTTTACCCTCCCTCACCACCCTAACTTTAATCTCTTACTGCATCCCAATACCAACAGCTACTCTAGCCAGACTGGTATACTCATATAGTCCCCCCTCAGACATGTGTTTTGCATTTATTCTTCTTGAGACCTTTACTAACACTGTTCTCTTATCTTGAATATTCTCCTCTGTTACTATCTACTTAACTTGTATCCCACCTTTCCAGCTTAATACCAGCTCTTTCATTACACTTTCCTTGGCCACTCTAGCCCGGAGTAACATTTTTCCCTCCAAACAGCTCTGGCACTAAATGCTTATAACATTCCTTCAGTATTTAACAACGGAAAGTGATTTCTGATATGTCTATGTCCTACCTTCACCAACCAAATATTAAATTTCCTAAGAGCAAGGACCCTAGCTTCTCTATCTTTGAATCCTCCCTAACACCTAGCATAGTTCCATCAATTTGGTAGGTTCCAAAAAGCATTTACCTAGTACAGTAAAAAGACAGGATAAACTTCAGTGAGCTGGGGTGGGGGCTGACCCTCCACTCTGAACACACCTGATTGCGTAGCCTGGTGCGGGGATTGGGTGCATAGCCAATGAAGCCCACCTTCTTCATGGTGCGCAGAATCTCTGCATCCACGGGTGGTGCTCGCCTACAATCCAGTATAGTTCTAGGGCTTAAAGGGTTGCGTTGTATACCGGTCCACTCCCCAATCCCCAAGGGTCCAGAAAAAAAGAAAATACTTAAGGTAGACAAAAATCAGGGAAGTAGTAGAATAGTAACAAGGCTAGCAAAGAATTCTGATACCTTGGCCCTTTCTCCCTCCCTCCCACCTTTTGGCCCAGAGGTAGAGTACAACCTGGGAGCTGGAGCGGAGTTGGCAGCAGGCCAATCAGAGAGAAGTGTGTCAGTGGTGAGCGGGACAGGGATGAGGGAAAGAGGCAGCAAGTCCTGGCTCCAGTCCAGAGGAGGCAGTGAGTCCACGAGACACGGCAAAGCAAACTCAGTCTCACGGGAGTAGGGGTTGAAGGAAGGCTCCGGGGAATCAGTCCAGAGGTGCACACAGCCCTCAGAATCCCCAAAGGCCAGAGCCTGCTTGCTGGCTGACACATCAAATGTCATTAGTAGAGGCCCCACAGGATTCACATGAAAGATATCTGCTGGGTTGGCCAGGCCTGTGGGTTCACAGAACTGGCACTGCCCTACAAAGGAGGAAGAAACCCACTGAGCCCTAGAAAGTGAAAGAGAGCCATACTCTCAAGCCCTTCCTATCTTCTTCCACTGATTTCAGGGCAAGTTGGGCCCCAAATCCATGCCTAGAGACAGAATGCCACCTGATGCCTTCCCATAAACCACAGATGGTTTGCTACTCATCAAACAGTAATTCTACAGTTATTTTGCCTACTTCACCTTTTTCCATGGTCCTCACATTCAAGAAAATAATAGCTCTAATCTCTGGCCAAACCCAAGTAAAACCCTGGGAACCTGATGAAAGGTGACTTCTTTCCCCAACAAAGAGGTTTCAGGATGAGTACTTCAGGTTCTAGCTCTCCTTTCCTCATCGATCCCTCCTACCCAATCCCATATACCCTTCATACCTGACTGAGAGATGATAGCAAGACGAGAAGTGTATGTAGGAATGAAGCGCAAGAAGGCAGGATCCACGTGTACTTGAAGTGGTGTGATGGCACGCATCATGCGCAAGTCATACACCTTGAGGAAACGGTCACAGGCCAGGCCAGTGAGGCGGCTGGAGAAGCCACAGGCAGCTAGCAGGTTGCCGTGCACATCAAAATCCGACAGACTCCCTGAGAAGGCATCAAACTCATGTTCTACTTTAAAAGTACGAAGGTCTCTCAGGGAAACCTAAAAAAAAAAAAAAAAAAAATTCAGTTATCTGCAAATTCTGTTATCAGAAAAAATAACTGCCACCTACCTAACCCAGTGGGGTCCCTACCAAAGGAACTAAGACTTTAGGATAGGGACTCTTTTTTTTCCCCCCACAGAAAAGGCATTTAGAGGATATGGACTCTTAGGGCACAGAAAAGGTAAACAGAGAACCCCAGAGCCAGAAGGGGCTCCAGAGAGAACTCATTTACCCTTTTGGCCTCCAGAACACTTCATTATCACAGAAAACATCAGGCTGCAAAATAATCTCATAGTATAATATCACTGAGTAGGAAGTGAATTAACTCCACTCATCCTCATCTCCAATCCAACTACACCCCAGAGTTAAGGGAAAGCAGGCCGGGCAGAGTGGCTCAAGCCTGTAATCCCAGCACTTTGGGAGGCTGAGGTGGGCAGATCACCTGAGGTCAGGAGTTCAAGACCAACTTGACCAACACGGAGAAACCCCGTCTCTCCTAAATATACAAAATTAGCCGAGCATTGTGGAGCATGCCTGTAATCCCAGCTACTTGGGAGGCTGAGGCAGGAGAATCACTTGAACCAGGGAGGTGGAGGTTGTGGTGAGCCAAGATCTCACTATCGCACCCCAGCCTGGGCAACAAGAGCGAAATTCCATCTCAAAAAATAAAAAAATAATAATAAATAAAAACAGTTAAGGGAAAGCAGATCCCAATCAAGTATCTACTAAAACAGGGCCCTGCGGTGGGAGGAGAAATGGAACTTGGCCACCTTGCCAGATGTGTGGCCGCAAAAGAAGAAGCGATTCGTCTGTCTCATGATGGTGACTCCCGGCGTCTCTACTGCATACTGGAGAGGGAAGCAGGAGAAACCAGTGAGAAGATTGATTTTTCCCACAGACCAAAGGAACAAAAAGGTCACATCCATATCTCAGACACATTACCAGCCCAAGCATAACCCTGCCCCCTCAACAGCCTCAGACCCTGCATAGGTCTTTCTTGCCCCAGGCTTGTACCTTCTGAGTCTCCTGGACAGTGTTAAGATCAATCTCCAGTATGTGATTCTGCAGCCCACCAACAAGTAGAGTACTGCTGTCAGTCAGTAGGAGACTGTGCATATCCTCATTCTCATCCAGCCTGTTGGGGAGAGGAAAGGCTCAGGGGCCCAGGCCTTACAAGTTGCCAATCCCTTAGCCTTCCCACCCTATGAGGTGTCTTCATTCCCAGTCCAGAGCTGAGAAGCCACTTACAGGTAATCAAATATAATGAGGCCCCCACGGGCCATATACTTGAGGTTGTTCTTGGTGAGAAAAAGGATACCATTCTCTAGGCTCTGGATCTGCCGAATGTCATCACTGCCATTGACCTGAAAGGATGAGTAGCGCTCCAAGGCTGGGCCAAAAAATGAAGTGGCATGGCCCTATATGGGACAAAAACAACAGAGACACTTAGAATGGAGGGGCAGGGGCCGTCCTATAGCCCCTCAGGGACTGAACACAGCTCAGCTTTGATCCTTTCCTGCTTGGCCTTTGTGACTAGGAGCAACTGATGCAAAGGGCCAGGAACCAGTCAGTCTTAGTGACAAAGACACTGACAATACTGTCTTACGTTTGTTTAATGTGTTACACAGTATTTTTGTAAACCCTACCTCATTTTATCCTCACAATGACCCTGCTGAATAGGTAATGGCTCAGTTGATTAGAACAGTATACAGAAGGTCAGGGACATGGTCCAAGGATGAGTTAGAGGCAAGGGGCTCTGTTTCTCTGTTTCCCTTCCTGGTGCTGCATCCAAGTCTCTATTCAAATATAAGAACTTCTGACCAACTATCTAAAACAGCGACATTGTTTCTAAAAGAGTCATTAGGAAAAAAGATGAAAACAAAACACTACAAAACCAAACCAAATAGCAACATTTCCCACCCTTCATTACCTCAACTTCCTTACTCAACCGTATTTTTTTTTGAGATGGTGGTCTCACTCTGTCACCCAGGCTGGAGTGCCATGGCACGACCTTGGCTCACTGCAAGCTCTGCCTCCCGGATTCAGGCGATTCTCCTGCCTCAGCCTCCCGGGTAGCTGGGATTACAGTCACGTGCCACCACCCCTGGCTAATTTTTGTATTTTTAGTAGAGATGGGGTTTCACCATGTTGGCCAGGTTGGTCTTGAACTACTGACATCAGGTGATCCACCTACTTCAGCCTCCCAAAGTGCTGGGATTACAGGCGTGAGCCACCATGCCCGGCTTGTATTTTTTTTTTTTAATAGAGATGGGATCTTGCTATGTTGCCCAGGCTGGTCTTGAACTCTTGGGCTCAAGCAACCCTCCCATCTTGGCTTATCAAACTGCCAGGATTACAGATGCTACTGTGCCTGGCCTCACTGTATTTTTCTTTTTCTTTTCTTTGACACTGAGTCTGGCTCTGTCACCCAGGCTGGAGTGCAGTGGTGTGACCTTGGCTCACTGCAACCTCTGACTCCCAAGTTCAAGTGATTCTCCTGCCTCAGCCTCCCAAGCATCTGGGATTACAGGCACCCACCACCACACCAGCTAATTTTTGTGTTTTCAGTAGAGACAGGGTTTCACCATGTTGGCCAGGCTGGTCTCGAACTTCTGACTGCAAGTGATCCACCTGCCTCAGCCTCCCAAAGTGTTGGGATCACAGGTGTGAGCCACCATTCCCCGCCAGTATTTAAGAGTACTAGTCAACACCTGATATATTGTAATGTTTTTGTTTACTGCTTATTCCAAACCTAGACCTTAGAGCAAGGTCTGCTACCTCGTATGTGGCTCGAAAAAACACTGGTTGAATGAATAAATCTCTACCTCTTCAGCTTCCAGTCCAGTAAATCCTAATTGCTTGTAGTTCCTGCATTTTGTACTCACCAAGCTTTGTAGTATCTTGGGAATCTTTGTTTATCCTATGCTAAGACAGCCTTTTCCCATCTATTTCACCTGATTTCTACTCATCTTTCAAGACTCAGTTCAGGTGTTACTTCTTTCTGGATGCCCTTTTTGACTTTCCTCCATCCTCTCCAGCATCCAGGACATCTTTTCACATTGGCACTTAGTACCATGAAATTATCCATTTTGTGTATGTTTTTTACCTCGCTGTCCTGTAAACTCCTTGAGGGCAAGGATTATGTTTTATTTAGCTTTATTCACAGTGCCTAGCACAGCAGTAGACACTGCCTACTAAACTGAATGAATCACACACACAAAATTCATCCCTTCTAATGGAAAAACAGTTCATGCCCTGAGAAGTAAATTAGTAAACAATGGACAGCAGAGTATTTCTTACAAAGTCTTTGGGCACCATAGCATATTGGCAATTTGGATACAGATTTTAAAAAATTAAGATTGATAACTGCTCTGAGAGAGATTAAAATCAGCCAGTGAAGACAAAATGATTCAATGTAAGATATGCAGGATCATTCATTAAATATTCTATAAAAATAAAAATAGAAAACAGAGGAGGGGCAATAGCAATAGAGATTGGATTTGGATGGCTACAGACTAAGTGATGGGTACAATTATCAAGATAAATCAAAACACTGGATGGGCAACTGTGACAAAAGTGGGATGCCAGCCAGGCATGTGGCTCACACCTGTAACCCCAGCACTTTGGCAGCCCTATGCAGGAGGACCACTTGAGCTCAGGAGTTTGAGACCAGCCTGGGCAACATAGTAAGACTAAAAAAATTTTTTTTAAATTAGCTGGGCTTGGTTGTGTACACCTGTAGCAGCTACTCGAGAGGCTAAAGTAGGAGGATTGTGGCCAGGCGCGGTGGCGCATGCCTGTAATCCCAGCACTTTGGGAGGCTGAGATGGGTGGATCACAAGGTCAGGAGTTCAAGATCAGCCTGGCCAACATGGTGAAACCCCGTCTCTACTAAAAATACAAAAAATTAGCTGGGGTGTGGTGGTGCACACCTGTAATCCCAGCTACTCTGGAGGCTGAGGCAGGAGAATCGCTTGAACCCAGGAGGTGGAGGTTGTGGTGAGCAGAGATCACACTATTGTACTCCAGCCTGGGTGACAGTGCAAGACTCGTCTCAAAAAAAAAAAAAAAAAAAAAAAGTAGTAAGTGGGAGGATTGTATGAGCCCAGGAGGTTGAGGCTGCAGTGAGCCATGATCACATTGTGCCAATGTACTCCACCCTAGGTGACAGAGCAATAACCTGTCACAAAAAAAAAAAAAAAAAAAAAAAAGTGAGATGCCTTCTGAGAAAGAATATATAATTTATTTCTAGATCCTGGACTCTCCCTTTATCCTTCCAACCAGACCCAGCTGTCTCATCACTACAACTCCTCAGTACTGGCTATCTGCAAAGCAGCTGTCCTTGAGTTAAGACCAGATAAAGACCTTCAACATCTTTCAACCCTCACAAAGGGGTACATTTCTTACCCCATGGCTCCCCACCCACAGCATCTCCTCGTGCAAGTCAAAGTGGGAGACGGAGACAGGCACACCCACTTCAGCCACCACGCTGTGCAATTCAGAGTAGACACCTTCCATTATGTGCACTGATTCCTGGACGGGAAGAGCCTCCAAGGCCACTCCCTCTGGGTCCAGCTCCACATTCTGTAGCAGACTTGGGTTCAGGTGGGCATCCAGGACAGGGTCCAGGGCAGAATGCAAGGCTGGAGCATACTCTGCCAGTCCAGGGTCCAGACCCTCAAAGTTCATGATGACGATGGCAGCTGATTACAACCACAGCTGTCACACCCTCCCTTACCACAGTCCCTTTAGATGCCTGACCCAACCTTCAGCAAGACAGCACTGGTGGGCCTAGAATGGACATCCTGGCCTGTAAGGGGAAAGAGGTAGCTGAGTCAAGGGTAGGCCCAGGTACTGGTACTTAGTGTCTTCTAGGTTACGGGGCAGGAGGGAGGTGAGGCAGGCATGAGGGATGAGACTGCCAGCCAAAGGATGAAGCAGGCAGGGGAGGGATAGGCAGTAGGGTGGAGGTGGTAGAACTGTTGTCCCTATCTCTCCTCCGCTAGGCCCTCTGTACTCTCCACCACCCCATTATCTAACTTAATCCTTGACTTCCCTTTCTTCTCGCTTGGGACTGCTCACTTGCCTGGTTCAGCCCTGAATCATCAGGTGAAGGGAGCGGGAATTGCGGTGGTTGGAGTTAGGTAGAGGGATCTAAGGTGCTTTTTCCCAGAATTGGGGGTGGGGAGGGTGGGTTGGAGGGTGAGGGTGGGAGAAGTCACTTTCCCAGAATCCTCTCCAATAGCTACCCAGGATTCTCTAGAGGAAAACGATAATGGCCAGTTACCCACAATTGGGGCGGGGGCAGGGGAAGGTGATGGAAACGGCTAGTTACCCAGAATTCTCCGGGGGAACAAGAGAAATTGGTTATCCAGAATTCTCCCACGAGGGTGGAGAGGAGAGGGATAGGGGCAAGGGTCAGATGTGTTCCTGGGATGCTTACGGGGGATGGGTCATTACCAGGATTTCTCCATGGCGGATATTTTGGAGCGCGTGGAGTTAGAACGAGTAGGGGGAGCGCAAGCGCTGTCAGCTCCGCGGGAAATTCCAGTTTCCCCAGTTCTCTCCCACGCCTAGGGCTCAACCTAACCACTACCGGACTCCCAGGCCCACCTTCCAATCAAGAAGGGCTCGGGGCACATCTAAGCCAATCAGAAGGGCTCTGGGCGCATCTAAGCCAATCAGAAGAAGCCAGGTACGGCGACTCCAGAAGAGAGCGTGTGACGCAGGCGCTGGAAAAAGCGGTTACGGGGCGCTGGTGGGGACAAACGCAGCCAGACGCCGGACTTGTTGGGTGGCGTTAAAAAGTAACTCTTTTTAGTCTTCTTGATTAAAATTACATCTAGACTTGGAAACTGAACTTTATGCTTTTTATAACTCTAGGAACTCTAAAATAAGGGGCACCTAAGGCAAAGCACTGGGAGTCGATGCTGCGTATTCCCAACGGGGCTTAGTCCACCCCCTCTCCGTTTGGTGCGCTTGTGAGCCACTCCGCTACCTCTGACCGTGTTGTCCCCGAAACTCGCCGGCATTTCCTATCATTTCTAGATATGGGAGAGAAAAAAAGGAAGAAGGAGCCCGACTCCTAACACAGTCCAAGTGACTGCATCTTTACAGGCATCCATCTGAAACACCTATCCGTGGTTGTTCCCTCCCAAGCGACCCCGGTAACATTCCTGGGTAAAGGATGCCCCTGGTTATCAAATTCCGCTAGCTCTTGAGGCTGGCTGGACGTTATCCCTCAGAGGGGAATGAGCATGGCAAATTGAGACTTTTGTTATTCTGAAAGATTCGTGGATCCTGTGAACTCTTAATTGCTTTGAAATCGGTCCAGGTTGTGAGATGTCTCAGAGCACTTTAGCTCAGCTGTTATTACTGTTTCTAAAGGCCACATAAAGGGACTCTGATGGTAGAAATTCTTCACAGAGGATTCAATTCTATAACATTTCTCTCTCAATAAAGGCTGGTGAATAGACCTTAATTAAAGGACCCAGGAATTTAAATTTCCAGGACTCAGAGGGGTGGGGTCCCCAGTCAGAGATCCCAGAGCCTAGACCAAAAGGAAAACACAGATGGCCTCTCAAACTGATTTGACTTCGCAGGTCATTAGATGTAAAATCTCCTAAAAAGGGTGGGTGCTGAGAAACCTAGACAGTTCCTACACTTTAAGAAATCTCCATATTGAGGTCTCAAGTTGAGAAAGACTTAACAGACTCATGACAATAACCTGGGATAAATAATCTATGTCATGGATGCTCTTGTGTCTCCTCTCTTTTGTTTTTTTTTTTTTTTTTTTTTTGAGACAGTCTCGTTCTGTTGCCCAGGCTGCAGTGCAGTGGCGTGCTCTCTGCTCACTGCAACCTCCGTGTCCCAGGTTCATGGGATTCTCCTGCCTCAGCCTCCTGAGTAGCTGGAATTACAGGCACACACCACCACACCCAGCTAATTTTTGTATTTTTAGTAGAGAAGGGGTTTCACCATGTTGGTCAGGCTGATCTCGAACTCCCGACCTCAGGTGATCGGCCTGCGTTGGGCTCCTAAAGTGCTGGGATTACAGGTGCGTGAGCCACCATGCCCGGCCGTTTTTTTTTCAGACAGGGTCTCACTCTGTTGCCCATGCTTGAGTGCATTGGCCCTCTCCCTACAGCCTCAACCTCCTGGGCTCAAGCAATCCTCCACTTCAGCCTTCCAAGTAGCTGGAATTATAGGCATGGGCCACCACACCTGGACAATTTTTTGTATTTTTCTGTAGAGGTGGGGTTTTACCACGTTGCCCAGGCTGGTCTCAAAGTCTTAAGCTCAAGCAATCCTCCCGCAACAAGCTGAAGGACCAGCCAGAGTCATTGACACTGTACACCTTCAACTACCCAGAACCTCTGGGCTTCCTAGCCATGGGGTCCAAAGCTGGGACTACCCCAACCCCAGTGGTGGGTCCCAGAACAACAATTTGGATGACATCAAATCGGCCCCCCAAAGTGCTGGGATTACAGGTATGAGCCACCATACCTCGCCTACAGTATCCAATGTAATGCAATGATTAAGAATTCAGGATCCAGGCCGGGTACGGTGGCTAACACCTATAATCTCAGTACTTTGGGAGGCCAAGATGGGCGGAACACAAGGTCAAGAGATGGAGACCATCCTGGCCAACAAAGTGAAATCCTGTCTCTACTAAAAATACAAAAATTAGCTGAGCATGGTGCTGCGTGCCTGTAGTCCCAGCTGCTCGGGAGGCTGAGGCAAGAGAATTGCTTGAACCCCAGAGGTGGAGGTTGCAGTGAGCCGAGATCATGTCACTGCACTCCCTGCTGGGTGACAGAGTGAGACTTTGTCTCAAAAAAAAATTCAGGATCCAGGCCCTGATAGTGGCTTGTGCCTATAGTCTCAGCTACCCAGAAGGCTGAAAATGGGAAAATCACTTAGTGGTGGAGGTTGTGGTGAACCAAAATGATGCCACTGCATTCCAGCCTGGATGACAGAGTGAGACTCTGTCTCAACAAAACCCCCCAAACACCAAGAACAAAAAAGAATGCAGGATCTGATGATAGATTGCATTAGAATTCTAGCCACTAAAGCCGGTCACAGTGGCTCACACCTGTAATCCCAGCACTTTGGGAGGCTGAGGCAGGTTGATTACCTGAGGTTGGGAGTTCAAGACGAGCCTGACCAACGTGGAGAAACTCTGTCTCTACTGAAAATACAAAATTAGCCAGGCATGGTGGCGCATGCCTCTAATCCCAGCTACTCGGGAGGCTGAGGCAGAAGAATTACTTGAACCCGGAAGGCAGAGGTTGGGGTGAGCCGAGATCTCACCATTGCACTCCAGCCTGGGTAACAGGAGTTGTTACCCAGCTCTTTTTTTTTTTTCCCTCAAACAAGAAAAAAAAAAAAAGGCCGGGTGTGGTGGCTCACACCTGTAATCCCAGCACTTCGGGAGGCCGAGGCAGGATCACCAGGTCAGGATCACCAGGTCAGGAGATCAAGACCATCCTGGTTAACATGGACCCCATCTCTTAAAAAAAAAAAAAAAAGAAACAACAAAGAATTCTAGCCATTTAGAAGCTCTGTGATCTTGGGCAAATTGCTTATCTCTGTACCTCAGTCTCCTCATCTGTAATATGGGGTAATAATTGTATCTACCTTAAAGGGTTATTGTGAAAATTAAATAGTTTAGTACAAGTGCTTAGACAAAGTACTTGGCATTAAGCGAGAGTTGGACATATTAGCCATCATTGTTAACCACCTGGGGGAACTTCAACTGGATTTAGAGTCTAGGCATACAACTGGAAAGGCCTGCCTAGGAGTGTCTTGTGAATGTCATTTGCATAACGGTCTAGGCCCAGCTGACGTCAAGGGCTCCTTATAGCTCCAGGTCAGATGTAGCCCTGGAAGTAGTTCCTGCCACGCAACAGTCCCACAATCTCCCCACCAACCCTGCTTCCTACCCAACTCCTGCAGCACCAGGAAGTGAAACAGAGGACGAGCCCCGTGCCTCCAACTCACCCTCGTCCCTCTCATCCCATCCCCCCAGGCTCTACTTCCTCCTCCTTTTCATCTCTTATCTTTTAGGGCTCCCAGAATGGGGACCAGAGATGGGAAGAGCATAGGAGACATTGTACACAAGTAAGGTGAACTCCCTATCCTGCCCCCTCCCATTTACTTATTCCATTTGTGTCCACAAAAATTAGCTGGGCGTGGTGGCGCGTGCCTGTAATCCCAGCTACTTGGGAGGCTAAGGCAGGAGAATCGTTTGAACCTGGGAGGTGGAGGTTGCAGTGAGCCGAGATCACACCACTGCACTGGAAAGGCCCGCATTAGGGAGAAAGGCAAATCATTTCTCACCCAAACTGAGATAATTCTCTGATGCTTTAAATGTTTGATCCAAAGGGTCGATTTAACTCAGAATTATTTTTTTTTTCTTCTCCCAGCTCATACCCTACAGAATCATAATATTTGAACCAGAAGTGTCATTGGGCAGTTTTGAATAGTTCTAAGGGAAGGGAGACCTCCATTCAGGACAAGTTTCTCGGAAGAAAAGGGTCAACCTCTTGGGGCAGGCTTTGAGAGCCAGCTGTGTGGTCACCAATGGCCTCATTCTGACGTCTTCGAAATTGTTCTGGGACCCTCCGCTGGGGTCGGGGCAGTCCCAGCTTTGGACCACCTTATACTCCCACGCTCAACCTCACACTCTTAGCTGTTTCACTAGATGTTGCATCATGGAGGGTGATGAAATCGGTGTCAGTGGATTTTACCCATGGATGCAACAAGCTGAAGGACCAGCCAGAGTCACTGACACTGTACACCTTCAACTACCCAGAATTCCTGGGCTTTCTAGCCATGGGGTCCAAAGTTGGGACTGCCCCAACCCCAGTGGAGGGTCCCAGAACAATTTGGATGACATCAGAATGAAGCCATGGGGCTAGGTGCTGGAATGTCTAAGTTGGACTTTCAGCCCTTATTTACACGAGTATCCTGAAAAAACATCACCCAACTCTTAATAGAGCCTATGAAATCTTGGGCCACTAGGTCTGAAGAATCAGGTGGTTCTTAGTAACTCTCTTCCCACAAGTGCCTTTCTAATGTCTACTGTGAGGACTGCTTCCCAGTTCTCCAAGTTCCTTCATGTCCATTCTCTCCTATGAAACAGGACCATCCAGTGGAAATAATGCTGTTTCCAACTGAGAAAAAGAAGGCCGTTTATTCTTAATAGGAGGGCATCAGGTAGGAATCAAACTTCATTGCAAACAGCTCACCATCCTATTGGGAGATGAATGAATGCTTCTCTGTTTTGGTTTTTCCTCAAGCAGGAGGAGGTGATGAAATTAGGTTTGGGGTGTGTTAGGGGTATAGCTTTGAGAGGCAAAAATATCAGGGAAAGATCAAGCAGGAAGGAACTTACACCAGATTAATTTAAATATTTGTTACTCTTCCTTCCCCTTCTTGCCTCATTCCCGCTGTGCCGTCCCCGCCCCTTCTACAGCCATTTCGATTCCTGGAGAGCATTACACATGTGTCCCATCCCAGGCCTCTAGCCACAGCAACCACACGACTCATTTCTCCTGGAACTGAGGCTGCATACCTGGGCTCCCCACAGAGGGGGAATCCCACCTGCTGAGTCACCTGCTGGCATAAAGGGCGGGCCTTACAATGCAGGGACCTTAAAAGACTCAGAGACAAAGGGAGAAAAACAACAGGAAGCAGCTCACAGACTCCGTAGACAACAGAGGGAACCTTACCAGAGACGCACTGAACAGACAGAATCAGGCTCAAAGCAAGTGGAAGTAGGCAGAGATTCCACAAGGACGGGTGCAAGGCACAGAGCCAGCCAGATTTGAGAAGGAGGCAAAAAGATGCTGGGGAGCAGAGCTGTAATGCTGCTGTTGCTGCTGTCCTGGACAGCTCAGGGCAGGGCTGTGCCTGGGGGCAGCAGCCCTGCCTGGGCTCAGTGCCAGCAGCTCTCACAGAAGCTCTGCATGCTGGCCTGGAGTGCACATCCACTAGTGAGACACATGGTGAGTGGCAGCCTGTGGAGCCAAACAGGAATCTCTCCAAGCTCTCCAAGGCTGTGGTGGAAGACTGTGGCCTTGGGTGGAAGCTGGACGGTTGAAGGCCATCAGGGAGTAGGGGAGGACAAGCGAGTAAGGTTCCTAAGAGAGTCATGGGCCTGAGGGTCCAGGTTGGCTTCAAAAGTACTTATCTTCTTCATTCTTTCCACCCCTTCCTCCATTCCAGCATCTAAGAGAAGAGGGAGATGAAGAGACTACAAATGATGTTCCCCATATCCAGTGTGGAGATGGCTGTGACCCCCAAGGACTCAGGGACAACAGTCAGGTACCACTGGGATGTGACTGGGCCATGAAGGAGAGGGGCCTGAAAACATGACTGGGTACCATGGTAAACTAGAAGTTGTGTCTGAAAATTGGAAGAAACTGGGTGAGTCTTCAGTGAATGGAGCAGGAAGAGGGTGTCCTCTTTCATTGCTTTCTTTTCTCCTTAGTTCTGCTTGCAAAGGATCCACCAGGGTCTGATTTTTTATGAGAAGCTGCTAGGATCGGATATTTTCACAGGGGAGCCTTCTCTGCTCCCTGATGGCCCTGTGGGCCAGCTTCATGCCTCCTTACTGGGCCTCAGCCAACTTCTGCAGGTATGAACTAGGGGCCTGGAGGATGGGGGCTTGCAGGTGTCAGAGACAGAGGGTTGGGGATTAAGGGTCTAGAGTCTTCTCTGACTGTGTCCTATGTCCTTTCAGCCTGAGGGTCACCACTGGGAGACTCAGCAGATTCCAAGCCCCAGTCCCAGCCAGCCATGGCAGCGCCTCCTTCTCCGCTTCAAAATCCTTCGCAGCCTCCAGGCCTTTGTGGCTGTAGCTGCCCGGGTCTTTGCCCATGGAGCGGCAACCCTGAGTCCCTAAAGCCAATACCTCAAGGATGGCACTCAGATCTCCATGGCCCAGTAAGGCCAAGATAAATCTACCACCCCGGCACCTGTGAGCCAACAGGTTAATTCATCCATTAATTTTAATGGGACCTGCATATGTTGAAAATTAGCAATACTGACTGACTTGTGATGCTGACCTATGATAAGGTTGAGTATTTATTAGATGGGAAGGGAAATTTGGGGATTATTTATCCTCCTGGGGGCAGTTTGGGGAGGATTATTTATTATATTTATATTAAATAATGTACCTCGTTCAATAAAGACTTATTTTTGTGGCTATATGAGTTTAATTTCTAGGCTCAATTGGGAAAGAGAAATCGATGGGAAAGTAAGGCCAAGGGACTACAGTATGCATCCCTTTCTTCTACTCTGAAGGGTTATGGTGGAGAGTGATATTTTCTCATGACCCCCTGGTATATAGAATAACTGGGATCTCTTTGGTATTAATTCCTATATAGCTGAGCAAGCAGAATGGGATTACCAAGGGTTGAGATTAGGAAGTGGGGTCATACCTAGGGGTCCCTTGCTCCCTGATCCAGTGCCTCCTTCCCTGCTTTCTTGGCCAAGGGTATATCTGGCCCAAGATAGGAGTCCTGATCACCACAAGATCAAAAGTCAGAGCTCAGTTTTGAGCAGGAAGGGCATTCCAGGGAAATGAAGGTAAATCTCCCAGACCAATGGGACTCTCCCCTTAAAGGACATCTGGAGTCCCTTTCTTTTTTTTTTCTTTGAGATGGAGCCTCACTCTGTCATCCAGGCTGGAGTGCAATGGCGTGATCTTGGCTCACTGCAACCTTCGCCTCCCAGGTTCAAGCAATTCTCCTGCCTCAGCCTCCCGAGTATCTGGGTCTACAGCTACCCACCACCACGCCCAGCTAATTTTTGTATTTTTAGTAAAGACAAGGTTTACCATGTTGGTTAGGCTGGTCTTGAACTCCTGACTTCAGGTGATCCACCTGCCTTGGCCTCCCAAAGTGGTGGGATTACAGGTGTGGGCCACTGTGCCTTGCCTTGGAGTCTCTTTGGAAGGAAGTTTGGTAACTCAAGGATAAGTGAAATTCTTAAAAAAAAAAAAAAAAAAAAAAAAAAAAGGAAAGAAAAGAGGAGGGGAAGTGGCTAGTGATTATTTCCTTTCCTTTTCTTCCATAGTCACAGCATCAAAAAGTGTGGGCTTTGAAGAGAGACAAACCTAGCCAGGTTTATATCTTGGCTTTGCCACCAGTCAGCTGAGTGACAATGAGATAGTTATATAACTACTCATTCCTCCCCCCACAATATATATATATAGCTCCCAGCACCCCTGGAAGAGCCTAAGGGACAGGAGGGGCTGCTCCAAACAGGGAGGGAGGAAGAAGAAACCTGACAAGAGGAACATAGAGGGGTGGATGGAAGAGAGGCCACAATTTTCTGACTTCATTTCTGTGTAGCTTGTTGGTGTCCCTAAGAACATTAGTCTTTGTGAGCAGAGAAATAAAGAGGTTCAGAGATGAGACATTTCCAGATCAGCACACAGTTTATTAGTCATTTCTGCTCAGAAGAGCCCCTTTCTCAACAGGATTGTTCCTCTGACATAACAGACAAGAAACAGCCACCTGTGCAGGGCCTTTCATTTATATATCAAGCTACATCAGGAGGACATCTTAAAGCAATGTCAGTTGCCCCCTGGGGTTTCCTGGGAATAGCTAAGGTGTGAGATTGTCCAGAGTCCTATGACAGACCTTCAAGGTTTTCAGTTCCACGGACTTGATCTTTGCCCAGGTCCACACAAGGAATAGAAACCTTCCTTTCAGGTAAACAACATATTGTACAAAAAAGGGAGGATAATATCATAATACAGAAAAAGCTAAGACCCAGTGCTCCTCCTCTGTAAAAACACCAAACTTTATCTAATACTGTAACAAGAAATTCCTGCTGGGCGCAGTGGCTCACGCCTGTAATCCCAACACTTTAGGAGGCTGAGGCAGGCGGATTACCTGAGGTCGAGAGTTAGAGACCAGCCTGACCAACATGGAGAAATCCTGTCCCTACTAAAAATACAAAATTAGCCTGTGCGGTGGTGCGTGCCTGTAATCCCAGCTACTTGGGAGGCTGAGCGAGGAGAATCACTTGAACCCAGGACGGGGAGGTTGCAGTGAGCCGAGATCATGCCATTGCATTCCAACCTAGGCAACAAGAGTGAAATTCCATCTCAAAAAAAAAAAAAGAAAGAAAGAAATTCCTGGCCAAGTGCAGTGGCTCATGCCTATAATCCCAACATTTTGGGAGGCCAAGGCATGAGGATCATTTGAGCCCAGGAGTTCAAGACCAGCCTGGGCAACACAGCGAGACTGTTTCTACAAAAACAAAACAAAAACAAAAACAGCAGGGCATGGTGGTGCATGCCATGGTCCCAGCTACCCAGGAGGCTGAGGTGGGAGGATTGCTTGAACCCAGGAGGTTGAGGCTGCAGTGAGCTGTGATTGCGCCACTGCACTCTAGCCTGGGCAACAAAGTGAGATGCTGTTTCCAAAAAAAAAAAGCAATTCCTAAATTCCCAGCAGCCCTACTATCCCCGGCCTCCAGGAGTGATCTATCTCCTAAGTATTGAAAGAGTGGAGACAAAGTGGCATAAGTTAGTGTGCAAAGCTTCACAGGCACATTAGATTGGCAGGATCATTTTATGGGGGAGGAACAGGTACAGCCAGCTTAGGGGCAGAGTAGGGGAGGAGACTGGTAAGAAAGAAAAAGAGGTCTACTTCCTGTCCATCCTCTTTCTCAGGGTGAAGTTTCACATGGTAGGCTAAGGCAGAAAGCTCTCAGCCCCTACAGGATGAGAAGAAATTTAGGGCTCGAGTCAGGAGTGAAGGAAAGAAGAAAGGAAAAGTTATCCTAGACATGAAGGAATGGAAGAAATAAATGGAGTCCCATCCTGTGTCTGTGCTCCCCACCAAGGGCCAACACCAGTGTGCACCAGTTTAGCCTAACCGGCTATTAAAATGTGGAAATCCTTCCATACTGGAAAGAAGCCGCTGCCCTGAGCCCTCCAAGAGCCTGTCAACTGACCTGGCCTGCCCCCAGGACCCGTACACCTCCCAGTATAGCAGGCAGCCTCCAGGATTCTATTTAGACCCATGGCTCAGCATCTGTTCTGATTCATTATTGTCCCTTCCATACCCATGTTATGCTTTCACCTCTCACCCCAATGGAGTCACACAGGCCTGAGTGTGAACAGTTAACCCAGCTTAGAAGGGGCGCATGCCTGATTCCCATCCTTGGAGAGCAACATCATGGTATCGGGAGTAGGAAGGGCAAGAGATAAAAAAAGAACAGAGGAAATGTGGTTCCTAGAAGTCAGAAGGCATCAAGGGTCCATCAGAGTAGAAGTGGCTGGGGCGGGAGACGAAAGCCTCATCCACGGTGTTCTGGCCAGCCAACAGTGGGTCACCATTCGGCATGATTTCTTCAATCTTTATACAGTTTCTGAAGACTAGGTAATCCAGAGAGAAAAGTTAGCTCCTGACCTTAGGAGTTCCCAACCCAGCAGGGAAAGGGAGGGAGGATGACAGGAAAGGCCTGGGAAGAGCCTGAGGGAGGTAGGGGAAGGCATGTGTAATTCCTAAAAAAAGGAATCACAGGGAGAATGGGCCTCTCTCCAATGAGGAGCTTGGAGCTCAGCTTTTTCTGTAATGGAGGGAGAGGCAGAAGAGGTAGGAAAGGGAATGTTTATCCTCTTCCATAGCTCCATCTCATTACTTACTTTCCATTGGCTCAGTATTCAAATGTCTCAGATCACAGGGCAAATCTGGCTCTGGCACTGGCTGTGATACAGGTCCTTGATCTGGCTGTGGCACTGTTTGTGATACCGTGCATAGTGTGGGCTCCATTACAGGGCCCAGAGTAGACTCCAGCACAGACTCTAGTGCTGGCCCCAGATCCAGCCCTGCCTCCAGCAGTGACTCTAAGTCCAGGTTGAGCTCTGGCACCAGGCCTAGCTCCGGCTCTAACGACTCCAGCTCTGGCTCCGGCTTAAGCTCCAGCGGTTGTTGCAGTTCATCCACCTGTCTAGATACCCAAAAATAGACAAAGGGGCAGGACTCAATGGTTTAAGTGAAATAGGGAATGGTAGAGCAAGCAGGAGCCATCTCCCTCATCTAAGAAGGTAGTAGAGTGGAGGGCTAAAGAGCATGGGGTTTGGAATCAGGCTTGCTAGAGTTTGAATCCTATCCTTTACTAGCTGAGGGACCTTAGGCAAGTTACCTAACTTCTCTGAGCCTCAGATTTATCATCTATAAATGAGAACAATACCTAGCAATTCTTGAGAGGCAGGGTGGTTAAAAGCAGGGCTATGGAATCTGACCTGCTTCATTTATTAGCCATGTACCTTAGGTACAAAACTTTACTACTCTAAATCCAGTTCCTTAGCTGAAAACAGTGTTTGCTTCCTAGGACTATTTTGTAGATTCAATAAAATAAGAAAATGAACACCATTTAGCCTACTGCCTGGCACATAATAAACTTTCAGGCCAGGCACACTGGCTCACACCTGTAATCCAAGCACTTCGGAAGGCCGAGGTGGACAGATCACTTGAGGCCAGGAGCTTGAGACCAGCCTGGCCAACATGGTGAAACCCTGTCTTGACTAAAAATACAAAAATTATGTGAGGTGCAGTGGCTCACACCTGTAATCCCAGCACTCTGTGGGGCCAAGGTGGGTGGATAACGAGGTCAGGAGTTTGAGACCAGCCTGGCCAATACAGTGAAACTCTGTCTCTACTAAAAACACAAAGATTAGCCAGGCATGGTGATGTGCACCTGTAGTCCCAGCTACTTAGGAGGCTGAGGCAGGAGAATCGCTTGAACCTGGGAAGGGGAGGTTGCAGTAAGCTGAGATCATGCCACTGCACTCCAACCTGGGCGAGAGGGCGAGACTCCATCTCAAAAAAAAAAAAAAAAAAAAAAAAAAACCTGCCCAAAATCAGCCAGGCATGGTGGCGCTTGCCTGTAATACCAGCTACTCAGGAGGCTCAGGCAAGAGAATCGTTTGAGCTTGGGAGGCAGAGGTTGCAGTGAGCTGATTGCGCCATTGCACTCCAGCCTTGGCAACAAGAATGGGACTCCGTCTCAAAACAAAGAAACAAAAAATGTATCCCCAGACAAGTGCCGTGGCTCATTCCTGTAATCCCAGCACTTCAGGAGGCTGATGCTTGAGTCCAGGAGTTCAAGACTCGCCAGGGGAACATAGTGAGAGCCCCATCTCTACAAAAAAACTCAAAAAATTAGCTGAGCGTGGTGACATGTACCTGTAGTCTCAGCTACTTGGGAGGCTAAGGAAGGAGGATCACTTTAGCCCCCAGGTCAAGGCTGCAGTGAGTGATGATCGTACCACTGCACTCCATCTGGGTGATAGAGATCCTGTCTCAAAATATATAAATATAGGTGGGGTGTGGTGGCTCACACTTGTAATCCCAGCACTTTGGGAGGCCGAGGTGGGTGGATCCCTTGAGTCCAGGAGTTCAAGACCAGCCTGGGCAACATGGTGAGATCCCCATCTCTACAAGAAATACAAAAAAAATTAGCTGAGTGTGGTGATGCATGCCTGTATTGCTTGAGCTCAGGAGGTTGAGGCTGCAGTGAGCCCTGATTGCGCCACTGCACTCCAGCCTGGGCGATAGAGTGAGACCCTGTCTGGAACAACAACAACAAAAGGCTCCATGCTTGGCATCAAGTAGGTGCCCATTAACACCAGTGATTATGATCATTATTATCCAGAAACCCCTGTGGAGACAACCAAAGAATGGCAGCAGAAAAATATGAGATACGAGAGAGACTAGAACAGGAAAAAACTGGAGTGGGCTAGGAGGGAGGGAAGGCTGGGGAGACTGGAATAGGCCATGTTAGAGCCACTTTATCAGCCAGAAAGGATTAGGGAGGATGGGTGAAGGGTTCATATCTCACCTATTAGAGACCACAATGAGCCTGTGTTTCAGGTATTTTCTCCGTTCCTGGAGATTAACTGTGAGGAACATACACAAGAAGCAGGGAAGATCAGTGGGCTGGACACACAGCCTGAGATTCCCCTAGTGCAGACGATCCTGGCAGTCTCATCCCCATAGTAACAGCAGTATCCCATGGACAAATCACTTAACTCCTCTGGTTATCAGTTGTCCATGCTTGAAAGGAAGGAGTTGGGTCTATGGATGTCAGAGGATCTCTGCAATCTAGCAATGAAATATGTCAATGATTCCCACCTTTCTCCTGGTAGTAGCACCCAAAAGCTTCGTCCCGGGGGATTCGGGGATAGAGGAAGCGCAGTGGGTTCTCAGGTATGTTTTCCTCCGTGAGCAACTGGTAATGGCGGATGATTTCAGTCAGCGGGAGTGACTGCAGCACCTCCTTAGTGTACGGTTGCACAGAGTAGATGAGCACCTTGTCTGGAGAGTGAATGTGGGAACAGGCAGGCTTCAGGGAAGAGGCTGGGCCTGGGAGCCCCCTGCTCTGGCTCTCCAGCCCCAAACTGGCTGAGGGATTCAGGACAGAGCGAGGGAAGCCAAAGGCAGGCAGAGGGGCAAAAGGGGAACCAGGCAGAAAGGAGAGGCTGTGGGAATGGCAGGGCAGAGCAGCTGACCATCATCTTGGTGCTCCACCCAGGAGCAGGTAATGCCTCCTTCTGACGATTCACTGAAGCGCAGCAGAAAGGTGCCAGAGATGGTCTTCTTCAGCAGCCGGCGCTCCTGGCTCCGACTCACAAAGCCCATGATCCGTCTGGAGCACAGAGAGCATCTGTGAATCCCCCATTCCCTCTGCCCCGCCAGACCCCTGCCTCCCTGCTCCCCGTGTATGGAGAAACGGCCTAGGTTTTGGAACCCAGGTTTTGGACTAAGCCCTGCCACTTAGCTTTTTATCTTCTACAAGTCACTTCACTTTGTTGATAATAGCCACCTTCCCAGGGTTTGAAGAGGTATGAGGATTCAGTGAGATCACACAGATGAACAGCGCTTTTTTTTTCTGGAAACAGGGTGTCACTCTGTTGCCCAGGCTGGAGTGCAGTGGCATGATCACAGCTCACTGCCGCCTCAACCTCCCAGGCTCAAGCAATCCTCCCACCTCGCAGCCTCCAGAGTAGCTGGGACCACAGGTGTACACCACCATGCCTGACTAACTTTTGTATTTTTTGTAGAGATGGGGTTTCTCCATGTGGCCCAGGCTGGTCTTAAACTCCTGGGCTCAAGTAATCTGTCTGCCTCAGCCTCCCAAAGTGCCAGGATTATAGACATGAGCCACTGTGCCCAGTCATGAATAGCTTTTTTTTTTTTTTGAGGCAGAGTTTCGCTCTTGTCTCCCAGGCTGGAGTGCAGTGGCACCAGCTCGGCTCACTGCAACCTCCACCTCCCAGGTTCAAGTGATTCTTCTGCCTCAGCCTCCTGAGTAGCTGGGATTAGAGGCACCCACCACCATGCCCGGCTAATTTCTATATTTTTAGTAGAGACAGGGTTTTGCTATGTTGTCCAGCCTGGTCTTGAACTCCTGACCTCAGGTGATCTGCCTGCCTCGGCCTCCCAAAATGCTGGGATTACAGGCATAAGCCACTGTGCCCGGCCATGCATAGCACTTTTAAAGGTCAAATGCTACGCAAATAGGTAGGCAGTGTGGTGAAGAGAACATGGGCTTAGAGTCACATAGGCCTGGGTTTGAATATAAACTCTGTCCCTTGGGTAAGTTCTTTAACGTCTCTGAAATTTAGTTTCCTCACTTGAAATGAAGGTGACAAAACCCACCATTCAACGTGGTCATAAGGATTACATGAGAGAATTCATGAAGAGCACCCAGCAGGCTCTGGAGCCTAGGAGATGCTTCACTTACATTGGCTATAGCTATCACTGTTACAAATGTGAGAATACACGGCCTTGTGCCTGTGTTTGCTCTCTCTCCCTGCTTGCCACAAGAGGGCGCACAGAGTCCACTCTCAACAGAAAGCACAGGCCCATTGGGAAGGCTGACCAAGGCCTTACCCATCATTCCAGAGATCCTTCAGGTGGTCATGTACCAACTCCAGAATTTTGTCCAGCCATGTCCAGAATGGCAGCTTGCCAGGAGGGCTCTCTCGCTAGAGGAGGAATGGAAAGGTAGCAAGAGCTAACGAGTTGCCCCTGGTGTAAAGGAGGATGTGGGAAGGCCAGTATTTGGACTGTGGCTAGATCTAGCTCCACAGGATGCAGGGAGTTACCTTAGTGAAGTCAGCCCAGGACAGTAATGCATCCTCAGTCTTACAGTTCTGCCCTGTGGGACAGATAGCCACAGAAAGATGATGAGGGAAGCCAGGGGTCCTGGCATAGACAGGACAGAGGGACAGGAAAGACGAAGGCAGGGGAAAGGCTGAGGGAAGGAAATCTGTACCAAACAGCTTGTTTTTCAGCATGCTCAGCTGGTCCGAGTCGAGGCCTCGGCCAACATAGGAGGAGAACTGCCAACTGAGAGCAGGGCCCAGCAAGCTCCAGGGGGCCTTGGGGGCGTTGCAGAAGAACTGCTGGTTCTGCGGGGATGAGAGGAGTGCAAGCTGGCTCAGAAGCAGCCCCTCACACCAAGCTTCCACACCCCTCCTTTCCCTTGACCTGTTGGCCCCACTCCCTACCTCAAGGTTTGGGCTGAGCAAATTGAACCAGAGAACTGAAGCCCAGGCAATTGAGAGTTGGTTCATGTTGGAAATAATCACCACAGGGAGGGTGTCCGTCTGGGGAATAGACAGGAGTCACAGAGAGGGACGTAATGTTTCCAGCTGCAGGTATTTGTTAGAGGAAAGGAGTGCTAACCCGCCCTAAGAGGCTTCTGTTTATCCCCTCCTTATGCCTTCTTCCAAAGCTGCTTTCTCTCTCCTTGTCCTCCATTTTCACTCACTTTCAGCTCCTGTTTCAGACCCTGGTAGGTGTATTTGACCGTGAAGCTGATGATGTGTAGTTCCTCTGTCACACTTAGTGGCCCCTGGGACAGCCAAAGAGACAGTCATCAGAAGGCCCTTTGATGGGAAAATCTCCCCTGCCCCCTAGTCCTCTGTCCAGGTCTTACCTTATTGCTGCCCTTTCCCGAACCACCTGAACGTTGCTCCACCAGAGTCTGTGAATTAAAGGGAAGGAGAGAAAATGCCAGAGTGGGCACCCTAGGGTCCCTGGAATCCCCTGTTTGGCTTCAAGACCTCTCAAGCCCTGGGAACTTCCCCCAACCCATGTTCCTTTGGACTAAAAGCAGGCCAGGTGCGGTGGCTCATGCCTATAATCCCAGCACTTTGGGAAGCCGAGGTGGGTGGATCACCTGAGGTCAGGAGTTCAAGACCAGCCTGACCAATATGGTGAAACCCTGTTTCTACTAAAAATACAAAAATTAGCCAGGCATGGTGGCGTGTGCCTGTAGTCTCAGCCACTTGGGAGGCTGAGGCAGGAGAATCGCTCGAACCTGGGAGGTGGAGGTTGTAGTGAGCTGAGATCGCGCCACTGCACTCCAGCCTGAGCGACAGAGTGAGACTCCATCTCAAAAAAATAAAAATAATAAAAAGCATAGGTCACAAACTATTCTTACCAGATAACCAAAGTCCCAAATCAAACCCTGACTCTGCCCCTTCTCGGGCATCAAAGTTTTCTGGTTTGAAGTCAGAATGTTGAACTTCCGGAAGCTGTTCCAGGAGGAAGAAGATACGTGGAGACAAGGAACAGAATTATTCTAAAAACTCAGCAGAAAAAAACCAGAAATTCCACTTCATTTCAGATCTTGCCTTCTCCCTTTGTCTATATCCCAGCCAAATCCCCCTCCTCGTTGTTTGCACTCCCACCAGGGCTGCCGAATGTGGTTCTGCAGGTCATGCAATGTACAGATGTTTGCAGTGTCCTTGTCAAGCACCTACCCTTGTAATTGAGGAGGATTCCTGAAAAGAAATACAAAGAAAAAAATCATTAGGCAAAAGAGCATGGAAGTTAGCAGTTTGGTCTTTGGGATCAGATAGGCCTGGATTCGAACCCGACTTGAGCTCACTAGCTAGGTGGCCTTGCAGAAAAGATGTAATCAGTGTCGCTGAGCCTGTATCCTTGTTTGTATGGTGCATTGGTAATAGTTAATTCATAGGTTTTCTCTGATAATTAAATAAGTACCTGCCATGCTGCATGTCACATAGTAAGTGTTCAACAAAAGAAATGAATTATATAATTTCTATGAGGTAGGAATGGTAGGAGGAAGAAGATAGCCCTAGGGCCCTGTTGTGAAGAGTATCTCCTCCACCCCAGCAGCCCATGTCCTGACCATCCTTCACCTCGTCCAATTTACCTGTCAATGGAAACTTCCACAGTCAGTGACTCATTGCCTTCCTGGAGTCTCACCAGCAGCCTGGGGGAATGGAATGAGGAGAGAGGAAAGTGGTCAACCTCAACCTTCTGGATAGGCCAGATGTTTGAAAAAGAGAAGAGGGAAGCCAGGTGCGGTGGCTCATGCTTGTAATCCCAGCACTTTGGGAGGCTGAGGCGGGCAGATCACGAGGTCAGGGGTTCAAGACCAGCCTGATCAACATGGTGAAACCCCGTCTCTACTTAAAAATACAAAAAAATTAGCTAGGCATGGTGGCACGCACCTGTAATCTCAGCTACTTGAGAGGCTGAGGCAGGAGAATCGCTTGAACCCGGGAGGTAGAGATTGTGGTGAGCCGAGAGCATGCCATTGCACTCCAGCCTGGGCAACACAGCGAGACTCCGTATCAAAAAAAAAAAAAAAGAAAAAGAGAAGAGGGATTATAAGAGGTAGGGAGGGGAGGGGAAAGAGAGAAGAAAAAGCCAAGGATGGGAAGATCTGTAAAGCCAGAAAATACACAGTGGCAGGGTTGGAAAAGGAAGCAGGAATGAGTTCTGGAATGCCGACCTTGTTCGGACAGTGAACTTGCTCCCAGTCTTGAGGATGAGGGGTCGATGGGGAGTTTGGGGCATGCAGGGCTGGGTTTCTACCACAAAGGCTCTGAGGAGAGAGAGGTGTGGAGAGAACAATAGCTCAGTATCTGTAAGAATGGCTTCCCTTGTTCCTTTCTTCCCCCAGGGTTCCTGCCTGGCTTCTAGACCTGTGGAGCAGACGCTGTAGCAACTCTGTGACCTGGGCGTTGCGTAGGTCCACGCCTTTGGTCAGAGGGTCATCCTGATAGCTAACCAGGCAACTCAGTCCCTTCAGCTCCTTCAGCAGCTGCCTCAGGTGAAACAAGAGCTTTGCTCCAGCTGTGAACCTGGTGATAGAATTCAGGAAGAAAGAATCCATGAATTTCCTGAATTTTCCCACCCAGGTTCCAAGACCTCTTCATAAATATATGAAGAGTCAGAAATTAACTGGGGTGAAAAAAAAAAAGAATCTAGGAAGCATATAAAAGATTATTCAACATGATTCATAATCCAAGAAATGAAAATCAAAGCTATTTTCACATACAAAGACTGCTAACAGATTTAACATAATAACAGCTTTTTTTTTTTTTTTTTTTTTTTTGAAAGAGTCTTGCTAAAACATCCAGGCTGGAGTGCAGTGGCACGATTTCAGCTCACTGCAACCTCTACCTCCTGTGTTCAAGCAATTCTCCTGCCTCAGCCCTGAGTAGCTGGGATTACAGGTGCCTGCCACCACACCTGGCTAATTTTTGTATTTTTAGTAGAGACAGGGTTTCACCATGTTGGTCAAGCTGGTCTCAAACTCCTGATCTCAGGTGATGCACCCACCTCAGCCTCCCAAAGTGCTGGGATTACAGGCGTGAGCCACCGTGCCTGACCCCATAATAACAGCTTTCATATGCTATGTACAATTTATATTAAGCCCTTTACACATATTAATGCATTTAATCCTCAAAACAACCTTCGGAGGCAGGTACTATTATTATCCCCATGTTACAGATGATAAAACTGAGGCAAAGAAAGGTTAAGTGACTTACTCAAGGTCATAAAACTAGTAAGGGATGAAGCTTGTATGTGATCTCAGGCAGTCTCATTGTACAACCCACACTTCCAACTACTGTACCATACTGTCTCTATAATTAAAAATAATAATAATCAGCAGCCAGGTACGGTGGCTCATGCCTGTAATCCCAGCCCTTTGGGAGGCCAAGGTGGGTGGACCACAAGGTCAGGAGTTTGAGACCAGCCTGGCCAACATGGTGAAACTGCGTCTCTACTAAAAATACAAAAATTAGCTGGGTGTGGTGGCGCACGCCTGTAATCCCAGCTACTTGGGAGGCTGAGGAAGGAAAATCACTTGAACCCAGGAGGAGGAGGTTGCAGTGAACTGAGATCACGCCACTGCACTCTAGCCTGTGCAACAAAAGTGAGACTCTATCTCAAAATAATAATAATCAGCAATGTGGTGACAGGAAAACCATACACTACACATAAGAAAATAGATTCGGTTGGGACAACTATTCTAAGAAACGTTTGGAACTATCTTTTTTGTTTTTTTTTTTTTGGTGGGGGTTGGGGTGGTTTCTGGCAAAAACCTGAAAGCCTGCTCAACAAATTCTAAAAGAGCTGTAACACTTGGAATAATCATTTTAAAAGTCTCCCCAGCTGGGCATGGTGGCCCACATCTGTAATCTCAGCACTTTGGGAGGCAAAGGTGGGAGGATCACTTAAGGCCAGGCACTCCAACCTGGGTGACAGAGAGAGAGACCCTGTCTCGATAAATAAATAAATAGGCAGGGTGCAGTGGCTCATGCCTGTAATCCCTTCACTTTGGGAGGCCGAAGCAGGCGGATCACAAGGTCAGGAGATTGAGACCATCCTGGCTAACACGGTGAAACCCTTTGGAGGCAAAGGGTTTTGACTCTCTCAAAAAAATAAACAAACAAAAAATGCTGGCTGGTCCTGTACCATAAGTACTATATGGCTGTTTTTCAATCAACCTGAGTAATTGTGGTATATTTTTATTTACTTTTTTTTTTTTTTTGAAATGGAGTCTTGCTCTGTCGCCCAGGCTGGAGTGCAGTGGTGCGATCTCGGCTCACTGCAACCTCTACCTCCTGGGTTCAAGCGATTCTTCTGCCTCAGCCTCCTGAGTAGCTGGGACTATGGGCGTGCACCACCACGCCTGGCTACTTTTTTTACTTTTAGTAGAGATGGGGTTTCACCATATTGGCCAGGCTGGTATTGAACTCCTGACCTTGTGACTCGCCCACCTCAACTTCCCAAAGTGCTGGGATTACAGGTGTGAGCCATTGCCCCCAGCTACCTTGTTTTTTTTTAAGAGGTGGGGGTCTTGCTATATTGCTCAGATTGACCTCAAACTCCTGGGCTCAAGCACTGTTTCGGCCTCAGCCTCCTCAGTAGCTGGGTATTATGGGGTGGAGTGGGGTGTGTGTGTGTGTGTGTGTGTGTGTGGGTATATATACACACACACTTTTAGAGACAGGGTCTCCTCCTGTTGCCCAGGCTGGAGTGCAGTGGTGCAATCACAGCTCACTGCAGCCTTGAACACCTGGGCTCAAGCAGTCCTCCCACCTCAGCCACCTGAGTAGCTGGGACTACAGGCATGTGCCACCATGCCTAATTTTTCTTTTTTTTTTTTGAGACAGAGTCTCGCTCTGTCGCCCAGGCTGGAGTGCGGTGACATGATTTCAGCTCACTGCACCCTCTGCCTCCCGGGTTCAAGCAATCCTCCTGCCTCAGCGCCCCCTAGAGGCTGAGATTACAGCAACGCGCCACCATGTTTGGCTAATTTTTTATTTTTTATTAGAGATGGGGTTTTGCCAGGCTGGTTTCAAACTCCTGACCTCAGGTGATCCACCTGCCTCAGCCTCCCAAAGTGCTGGGATTACAGGCATGAGCCATCATACCCAGCCCGGCCTTTTTTTTTTTTTTTTTTTTGAGGAGTCTCACACTTTGGCCCAAGCTGGAGTGTAGTGGCGCAGTCTTGGCTTACTGCAACCTTTCACCTCTGGGGCTCAAGCGACTCTCCTGCCTCAGCCTCCCAAGTAGCTGGGACCACAGGCGCACACCGTCACACTTGGTTAATTTTTTTGTATTTTTAGTAGAGATGGGGTTTCACCATGTTACCCTGGGTGGTCTTGAACTCCTGAGCTCAGGCGATCCACCTGCCTTTGCCTCCCAAAGTGCTGGGATTATAGGCGTCAGACACTCCACCTGGGTTTTTTTTTTTTTGAGACGGAGTCTCACTGGGTAGCCCAGACTGGAGTGCAATGATGCGATCTCGGCTCACTGCAACCTCCGCCTCCTCGGTTCAACCAATTCTTCTGTCTTAGCCTCCCAAGTAGCACAGAATACAGGCATGCACCACCACACTCAGCAAATTTCTGTGTTTTTATTAGAGATGGGGTTTCACCATGTTGGCCAGGCTGGTTATATATTATATACATATTTTTTAAGCCTAACAGTATATATATGACATATTTATACTATTTTATATGTATATATAAATATTTTCTTTTTTTCTCTTTTTTTCTTTTAAAGATGGGGTTTCACCATGTTGGTCAGGCTGGTCTTGAACTCCTGACCTCAGGTGATCCGCCCGCCTTGGCCTCCAAAGTGCTTGGATTACAGGCATGAGCCACCACGCCCGGCCTTGTATATATAGATATATAATATACTGTTAAGCTGAAAAAAAAACCCATAGGTTTCAAAATACTATGAACAATATGATTCCATTTTTGTTTAATAAGTAAAACATAATTTTCTCTTCCTCCTTCTTATTAGTCATTATATTTATTGTGATAAAAATATATTAAAATATATATATATATATATATTTTGGAGATGGAGGCTCACTCTGTAGCCCAGGCTGGAGTGCAGTGGCGCGATCTTGGCTCACTGCAACCTCCACCTCCTGGGTTCAAGCAATTCTCCTGCCCCAGCCTCCCTAGTAGCTGGGACCATAGGCGCACATCACCATGCCCGGGTAATTTTTTGTATTTTTAGTAGAGATGGGGTTTCACCATGCTGGCCAAGCTGGTCTTGAACTCCTGACCTTGTGATCCGCCCACCTCAGCCTCCCAAAGTGCTGGAATTACAGGTGTGAGCCATCGTGCTTGGCCTTTTTTTTTCTTTTTTTTTTTTTTAAGATGGAGTCTTGCTCTGTTGCCCAGGCTGAAGTGCAATGTTGTGATCTCGGCTCACTGCAACCTCTACCTCCAGGGTTCAAGTGATTCTCCTGCCTCAGCCTCCCGAGTAAGTGGGATTACAGGCACCTGCCACCATGCCTGGCTAATTTTTTTGTATTTTTAGTAGAGATGGGGATTCACCATGTAGGCCAGGCTGGTCTTGAACTCCTGACCTCAGGCAATCTGCCTGCCTCGGCCTCCCAAAGTGCTGGGATTGTAGGCATGAGCCATTGCGCCTGGCAGATATATTTCTAGGTGATCAAAAAGGAAGGAAAAAACCAGATTGTGGGTTAATTCTTTCCTTTCCCTGAAGTAGATTGGGCTCTGGGCTCCTTGGGTGGTGAGGATGAGGAGCAGAATAGAGCTGCAGTTAGCAGGAAGCAGGGCTCATTCTGGGGAGCAGAGACCAATGAGAACAGTATCTCTTGCTATATGCAGGGCACTGCAACTTACAAATCAGAGCGGGTGGCGAGGACAAGGGTTGGGGTGGTTCCTCACCATTTCTCCAGCTGTGCCAACCCATGGTCAACGGAAGCTCCAATGCAGGCTTTTTGCTGCTGGGCTTTCCACTCGTCCAACTTTGGCAGCAGTAGCTCGATTAGGGTAGTTAATCGGCCTACCAGTGCTTTGGAGGCATCCAGCACCTCCTAGGAAAGAGATAATGTGAATGTTGAGCATCTCTCCTTATCACTCTCCACCACCCAACTGGGGATGAAAAGACAAAGAAGCCAGTACTAGGGAACCAGGGTCCCCATGTCCCTCATTTTTCCAGGTCCCTGTTGCCCACACACTCTGTCCTCTGCCTCCCACCTTTCTCTTTTTGTCCAGTTCATTGAGAGTTTCCTGCAGAATCTGCTGCTCTTTGATCTGATGGGGGTCCAGAGAGGATGTCTTCCCTGGATGGCGGGAACAGGAGTCAGTTCAGGGGTTCTTTCCTCTCCTTCCTGACTTGGGTGAGTCAGAGTCAGGAAGGAAGAATTTTGTGGAGGAAGACATGGAAACCAAGAAAAGCACAGGCCCCGTGGGACCCTCAGGCAAATTCTGAATGGTCATGCTTGGACCAGGCACCTCCTCAAATAAAACACTGTCAGATTTCCATGCATTTCCTCAACATTCAATGTCTCTCAGCCACACCTCCAGCTGGACCTCCACCAAACACCCTGGCACTTCCAGCTTTGCATGGCAGGGGAACTGTAGTCAGTGTGTGTGTCTGACGGTGACTACTGCTCATTGGAGCTTTCTCTTGTTCACTTCGAGCTCTGACTTCTCAGCAGGCACTTATCTTTCTCCCGCCCCTCAATGTGCTTCCTACCTTTGGCCTGGATCTTATATCGGAAGCAGAAGACATCCTGTTGGTCTTTCAGTTGGCTGATGGATTTTACCAGCTTCTACAGAGAGGAGAGGACCCCGATGAGACTGCTTCTTAGGGAGGGGCTAGGCTGAGCCCTGCCCACCCTAACCCCTACCACATCTACTAACCTCCATCATAGCCTTTAAATCCAGGATCCGGGATTCAATCGCATGTTGCTGGCTCTCCACAGGTGTTTCAAGAACTGGCTGTCCTTGCTCCTGGAAAAAAGAGGCTCTGAGCACATTTTAACTCTGGCCGTTGATGCCTTAAATTCAGGCCTGAAATTTATACCACAGGATGTGGGGGGATCCTGTTCTGAGGCAACTCCCTGGGTCCTTTCCATGGTTCCTCTCCACTTCAGGAGCTTCCAACATTACCACTGAATTGTCCTTACCGGTTGAGCCCTCTGAGCCTGGCTCAGAATTCTTTTTTCTTCCAGAAGGAGGTTAAAGATCATCTCAGCCAGCTGGGTAGGGCCCTGGGAAAAGGCCTAGAAAAGTAAAACAGAAAGGATTGATCCAATTCAACCACCCTCAGTGACCTATCACCCTAGACCTTCCCCACTAATGTCCACAGTATTTCCTTCTCCTTTGGGGTTCCTAGCCCTTTCTCTTTTCACCATGGCACCCTCCCAACAGTGTCCTGTAGATGCAGCCCTTCTCTCTGCCAGTGATTCCCTAAGTCCAGACTCTGTCCTGCTTTCCCTAGATCTATCCCCGTCTCCCTTTGTACCTCCAGGTACTATTCCACTCTCCAAACCGTACTCCTCTATAGTCAGCTCCCAGTGCTACCCCATTACTCCCAACCCTTCCAAGTACCTGAATGTCCCGGCAGAATTTCCGTAAATTGTGCTGTAGCAACAAGGACTCTGGGTCCTGGCTGCAGCGGCCACACTCATAGTTCAGCTGATCCAAGAAGTGGAAGAATAGCATGGTAGCCTTGGACTCATCATTCCCCAGTACAGCTTCCTGCCTGGGAACCAGGAATAAAAAGGATTAGTGTCTCTGCAGGGTTGCTGCAGTCCTGAGGCTTTCTAACCTCTTCCTGCCATTAATGATTCCAGGATCCTGGGGGCTCAGAAGTAAGAAACCACCTTTCTCATCCCCCCAACTTCCTGAAGACCTCACCAGTTCTGGTCTTCAATCCAGACAGCCAAGTACTGTCGAATGTCCACAGGCAGGAGGCTGTGTGAGTAAAGCTGGTGCAGCTGGTCCTGAAAGGGGCTGTCAAGATTCTGCAGCATCTCCCACTGCGCCATTTGGGCTCTGCATCAGAAGTTGGGGGTTCCCAATTGGATATTTTGCTGGACTAAATCATCCATAGTTTCATGATTGTTCATTGTGACTAATTTAAAATGCTTAAATTATACAAGTAATAAAAATACAGAAAACATGAAAGTCTATGTTGACCCTACTCCTAATCTTGGTTCTTTTACCTCCTCTCCAGAAGTAACGACTACTATCAGTTTGGTGCATATTCTTCCAGGAGTGCTACCGATTGAGCATCTGCTACTCCAAGCATTTTGGATTTCAGATTTGTCCAGATTTTGGAATATTTGCATTACTTACCAGTTGAGCATCCCTAATCCAAAGCTCTGAAATCTGAAATGCTGCAAAATCCAACTTTTGAGCACCTACATGATGGACAAAGGAAATGCTCATTAGAGCATTCTGGTGTTTTTGTTTTTGTTTTTTTTTTTGAGATGAGAGTCTCGCTCTTTCGCCCAGGCCGGAGTGAAGTGGCAGGATCTTGGCTCACTGCAATCTCCATCCTCCAGGTTCAAGTGATTCTCCTGCCTCAGACTCTTGAGTAGCTGGGATTACAGGCACCCACCACCACACCTGGCTAATTTTGGTAATTTTTTTTAGTAGAGATGGGGTTTTACCGTGTTGGTCAGGCTGGTCTCAAACTCCTGACCTCAGGTGATCCACCCACCTCGGACTCCCAAAGTGGTAGGATTATAGGCGTAAGCCACTGCGGCCCCAACCTGTATTTTAATAGTGCCAATAAGTGGGCCTTTGTGCTTTAATGGGAATTTTCTTTTCTTTTCTTTCTTTTTTTTTTTTTTGAGACAGGGTCTCACTTTGTCATTCAGGCTAGAATGCAGTGGCATGATCTTGGCTCACTGTAGCTTTGACCTCCCAGGTTCAAGCGATTCTCTGTCTAAGCCCCTCAAGGGCTGGGACTACAGGAGCGTGCCATCATGCCCAGCTAATTTTTGTATTTTTTGGAGAGATGGGATTTTGCCATGTTGCCCAGGCAGGTCTCAAACTCCTGAGCTCAAGCGATCCATCCGCCTCAGCCTTCCAAAATGCTGGGATGGGCCAGCGTGGTGGCTCACGTCTGTAATCCCAGCACTTTGGGAGGCCGAGGTGGGCAGATCAGGAGGTCAGGAGATCAAGATCATCCTGGCTAACACGGTGAAACCCCGTCTCTATTAAAAATACAAAAAAATTAGCTGGGCATGGTGCTATGTGCCTGTAGTCCCAGCCACTTGGGAGGCTGAGGCAGGAGAATCACTTGAACCTGGGAGGCGGAGGTTGCAGCGAGCCAAGATAGCTAGCGCCACTGCACTCCAGCCTGAGCGACAGAGTGAGATTCTGTCTCAAAAACACAAAAACAAAAAACAAAATGCTGCGATTACAGACATGAGCCACTATAACCAACCGAATGGTAATTTTCTTTTTCTTTTTCTTTTTTTTTTGGTGAGATGGAGTCTCGCTCTGTCGCCCAGGCAGGAGTGCACTGGCACAATCTCAGCTCACTGCAACCTCCATCTCCTGGGTTCAAGCAATTCTTCTGCCTCAGCCTCCCGAGTAGCTGGGACTACAGGCGCACACCACCACGCCCAACTAATTTTTTTATTTTTAGTAAAGACGGGGTTTCACCATATTGGGAAGGCTGGTCTCGAACTCCTGACCTCATGATCTACCTGCCTCGGCCACCCAAAGTGCTGGGATTACAGGCGTGAGCCACCACACCTGGCCTAATTTTCAAACACACTCTAGAGTGGATAGCACAAGGATCACCATTCAACTTTAATAAACATTACTATTTCTACTATCTTATTTCATCTATCTCCCTAATTCATATATTTTACATTTATGTGTTTATTTGTTGTTTATATTTGCTTATGCTAAAGCATTTAAAGATCAGTGTTGATATTAAGTATTTATTACAGCATGATCTCTGCTGGCCCTGAAGCCTTTTTTTTTGTTTTGTTTTGAGACGGAGTCTTGCTCTGTCACCCAGGCTGGAGTGCAGTGTCATGATCTCGGCTCACCGCAAACTCCACCTCCTGGGTTCAAGCAATTCTTCTGCCTCAGCCTCCCGAGTATCTGGGATTACAGGCACCTGCCACCATGCCCAGCTAACTTTTGTATTTTTAGTAGAGATGGGGTTTCACCATGCTGTCCAGGCTGGTCTTAAACTTCTGACCTCAGGTGATCTGCCCGCCTTGGCCTCCCAACATGCTGGGATTACAGGAGTGAGGCACCACGCGCAGCCACCTGAAGCTTTTTTAGGAGCTAAATCTTTTTGGAGGTCAGGTAAGTATACCCTATAAACTGTCCTCCATATAGGAAGGAGGAGCTCCATTCTAGAAAACATTTAAATGCTGTGCAATGGGTTGCTCAATCCCTAAGACTATGACACTTTTATGACCTGTGAATCTTGAATATGATTACGGGTTATCAACTTTGTGAGATCCTGAAACTTCATGTAAAATTGGTTTTTTTGGCCAGGCACAGTGGCTCACGCCTGTAATCCCAGCACTTTGAGAGGCCTAGGTGGGAGGATTACTTGAGGTCAGAAGTTCAAGACCAGTCTGGCCAACATGCCAACATAGTGAAACTCCGTCTCTACTAAAAATATTAAAAAATTAGCCAGGCCTGGTGGTCGGCACCTAATCCCAGCTACTCAAGAGGCTGAAGCAGGAGAATTGCTCAAACCCAGGAGGCAGAGGTCGCAGTAAGTGGAGCTCATGCACTGTACTCCAGCCTGGGCCACAGAGCAAGACTTTGTCTCAGAAAAAAAAAAAATGTTGTTTTTTTTTTTTTTTTTTTTTTTGCCTGTCACCAAGCAGGCTGTGCCATGCATCTTTCTCCCCACCTTTCCCTGCTTATTGACATCTGGTGTCTATTATTTAGGAAACTGAAACTTATGCTTGTCGCAGCCTGAGCCTAACAGAACAGAATTTATGCAAGTTTGTGGTCTAAAAAGGTCACATGATTTTATTACAAAGTAAAGAGAAGTGCTTGGGGTAGGATAGTCTTCTATTAACATAAATAACATCAGCTGCCTTTCTACCTCTGGAAGTAGAATCAAGGGAAAGGAGAGATTGTGCAGGGGCTATTTTCATTTTAACCCTTTCAATAGTGCTTGATTTTTAAAACTATATAACTGTATTGCTGTTATGATACAAAAAAATATAAGTTAAAAAAATGATTAGGTGGCCATGCATGGTGGCTCATGCCTATAATCCCAGCACTTTAGGAGGCCTATAAGACAGGAGGATGGCTTGAGCTCAGGAGTTTTAGACGAGCCTCGGCAACATAGTGAGATTCCATCTCTTAAAAAAAAATTTTTTTTTTTTTTAATGATGAGGTCTCAATTCTTGAGGATTTAAGTGTTTGGTATTAAAGGCGCAAGGGAGCAAAGATTCAAATATGAAAACAAAATCAAACCAAACAAAAAACCTGGTCTCCCCAAATGGATTGCAAACACCGAGGTTAAGTGCTGAAACAATTTTTTCTCATTATCTCTCATTCTTAGGCACTTATTTTGCACTCCAGAAGCTTTTCTGAAATGAACTGGATTTTGTGTGTGACCTTAGGCAATCATTTCATCTTTCAGGAGCTTATACTTTTTTACAAAACAAATAAAGATGATAGATTTATCTATCTTTGTTTTTTTGGTTTTGTCTTGTTTTTGTGTTTTAGATTTATCTATCTTTGGACATCGTTTTTTTTGGTGAAGATAAAAAATAATGCAGAGCAGAGGCAAAAACTTTGGTTCAGATATCGAATCAACGTAATGCCAGCTTCCGGGTCTCGGAAGCTGGGAAGCTGCAGGGGACTTTGGGGAGAGGGGCATTAGGGTTGGGGAGATAAGCTCGGCAGCAGAATATCAAAGACCGAGCCGGCGACAGCTCCTATTTCAACCTGGGGACAGAGGCTGCCCCCTCTAGGGCGTACGTAACCCCTGAGGCCAGTCGCCCTTGCCCGGGAGGAATTCTCACTCTCACCCCCACCCCTACCCCAGCACACCCTCTCAGGGTCCGTACCTGCTTAGGGGTTGCAGTCCCCGCGCCCTCCAGTGGCTCTGGTCGCGACTTCCTGTGCCTAGAGGGAGCCCGGGTACTAGAGCCTCCCACCCCGCCTGCAACTTCGGCCAACCCCCTAGGATCCGCCCCCTTGCAAGGTGGCAGCTGAAGTCCGGAGCTGCCCCTTTCCCAGCCACCACCCCGATACTGCCACTCAGTCAAGTCCTTCCCAGACTGCTAGCTCATTGGCGCCGCCGCAACTCCGCCCCATCCGTGGGGCGGGACAAGCCGGACCGAAACCACACCTCCAGCTCCAGCGATTGGTGGAGAAGCTCAAGTAGACACTGCCTGCGAGGGGAAGAGTCCAATTAGTGGACTAGCCCAAGACTGAAACAGCTGATTTTCGAGAACCCGCGCGTGGGCCACGGAACCGAAACTAGCTTGAGGACCCTGGAGACGCCAAGGGCCCCATGGGAAGGGGTGGGACCGGAATTTCGACTTCTTGGGATAGGAAGAGGAGGGCTGAGGTAATGAAAACAATATTTTTCAAAATAATTTTTTTATTTTTTGAGACTTGGTCTCGCTCTGTCACCCGGGCTGGAGTGCAGTGGCAAGATCTTGGCTCACTGCAGCCTCGACCATCCGTGCTCAGGTGATTCTCCCGGCTCAGCCTCCCAGGTAGCTGGGACTACAAGCGTGTATCACTCCGCGAGAATAATTTTTTGTATTTATTGTAGAGATGTGGTTTCGCCATGTTGCCCAGGCTGGTCTTGAACTGCTGGGCTCAAGCGATCCTCCCGCCTCGGTCTCTCACAGTGCTGGAATTACAGACGCGAGCCACCGCACCTGGCTAATAGCTATTTATTGAGAGTACTGTGATAAGCACTTTTGATTCATTGTATCATTTTAAATTTACAGGGCAACTAATTGAGGTTAAAATCATTTTCTTCATTTAGAAATTTAAAAACTGATCTTAGTTCAAGAAAGAAGTTACTAGTCAGTGATCACTAGGCACTATCAAGTGGAGCCTTGATTCAAAACCTCTTTCAACCCCCAAACATTTACATTTCTACCTTTCACTGCACTGCCTTCCTCCTGGATAAATCAGAAATTAAGATTTTAAAGACATGTCAAGATACTAGTTTTATTAGTTCTATGGTTACCACCTTCTTTTATATCCCAAGACTCCCAACCCCAGGATCTAAGTCATAGCTCTTGATTATTGCCTGTCCCCAGTCGGGAGCTGAACTTACTACTTTTGACGTGAAAGAAGTCAGGGTAGATGTTTCTTCCAAGTCACTCACATCTGAGATGCCCCTCAAACCCTCCTTAGTGGTCTCTGGCTGAGAGATGTTTGCCTCATTATGATCTTGATAATACTGGATCAACTGCTGAACCCCAGCCTTTAATGCAGGTTTAAGTGCAGCACTGACCACTAGACCCATAGGCCCCCCTGACATCCCAGCCATGGTCATCAGAAGGTCATATCCTAGATCTATGGCCCCATCTCGGCCTCGTTCCTTGGCCTTGCCCAAGCAGTTTTGAGTAGCATAATACAAGGCTGTGCCCAGGTTGTAGAATGTTCCCACTCCTGGCAGCAGCTGGACGACACTGTGCACATCTTGCTCCTTCTCATTTTCACAGTATTCCATGGGGAGAGAGCGCTGGGCCCTTCCTGTGCCTAGCTGCTCCCTGGCTAACAGCTGCAGAGCAGAGGCCAGGGCTTCCACTGACACTTTCCTCTCTGTGCTTCTGCCTTTCTGGAGCCCTTGAAGACGCTGGATGAGGACCTGTGTAGCATTCACACCACCCTGGCGGTAGAGCTGAAGCTGTAGAGCCCAAACATCAGCCTGGCAACCAGCTTCCTCCAGGGCATTCCTTAGAGCAAGGCTTACCAAGAACTTGGGTAGAGGGGCCATGTGGCTGAAACCAGGCAGTGACTTTGGGTGCAGAAATTTGCAGGACAAGGGGTCTGAGGAGGGTGTCTGGGATTCCAAGGACAAGGGAAGGTGTATCAAGACATTTGTCTGCTTTCCATGTGAAGCGGCATCCACAGGGTGCAGCAGGAGGTAGCAAAGTAGCAGCTCAACTGTTATCAAGATGAATCTGAGGCCATGCATGTCTGGAGCACAGTACCCTAGAAAGGGGAGAAATCAGAAACATACAAACTATTTCCCTAAGGGCTATGGTGAGCCCAAGACTCAGTTAGGGGGACACCTCATACATCACCTACTTCCAAGCTTCTATACTTTCTTTTTAGAGACTGGGTCTTGCTCTGTCACCCAGAATGGAGTGCAGTGGTGGGATCGCAAATCACTGCTGCCTTGAACTCTTGGGCTCAAGGGATCCTCCCGCCTCAGCCTTCCAAGTAGCTGAGACTACAGGTGCATGCCACCATGCCTAGCTAATTTTTAAATTTTTTTGTAGAGATGCGGTTTTGCCGTCTTGCCCAGCCTAGTCCTGAACTTTGGGCTCAAGTGATCTTCCCACCTCCACCTCCCAAAGTGATAGGCTTCCAGGTGTGAGCTACTGCGCCTGGCCCCAAGCTTCTGTTCTTTTTAAGTAAAGGCCTAGGAAGTAGGAAATGCACCCCAATTGCTCCCACTTGGTCTCCCCCATTTACAGGTCTCCAGCGACTTCTGTTTTATTTCCACCTATACATAGGGACCCCAAATTACCACACAGTCCAGTCATTGAGAAGTGAGACTGCCTTGGTAGGTTTGGTCGCTCCCCGGTCCTGTTCTGCCTAGTGCTCTGTCCCATGAGGAAAGGAGATATTTGCTTTCCCTTATGATCAATGAAGGATGTAATCTCTGAAAATATTTACACTGGCTGCTCAAACCTTGTGCCCTTGTCACACACTCAACCTCAATAGTTACAGTCCTGATCTTTGGCACCTCCTGTATGTCCCTGCCACATTCCCACTCTAAGCTCATGATAGGAGCCAGGGAAATTCAGAATTAGGAAAGATGAGATGTTTATGGTTCTCTCATTTCTCTTTTCAATTTAAAAATTAAATTAGTGGCTGGACACGGTGGCTCACGCCTGTAATCCCAGCACTTTGGGAGGCCAAGGCAGGTCGATCACAAGGTCAGGAGTTCGAGACCAGCGTGGCTAATATGGTGATACCCTGTCTCTACTAAAAATACAAAAAAATTAGCTGGGTGTGATGGTGGGCGCCTGTAGTCCCAGCTACTTGTAGGCTGAGGCAGGAGAATCACTTGAACCTGGGAGGCGGAGCTTGCAGCAGCCTGGGCAACAGAGCAAGACTCCGTCTCAAAAAAGAAAAAAAGAAAAAGAAATAGGGGCTGACACCTACTAAGTGGAGAAGGGCAAGGCTAACATGGGTCTCATTTGTTTTTAAGTGAAGGGATGAAATAAAGAGCATTCATCTGTCCTAAGTGGTCTCCAATATTTCTCACTACTTACTGTGTCCCATTCTTGAACACAGTCCTGGGAAAGAAGTCTTGTTACCTATGTGGCATTGAATAGCTAAAGTGAGCCAGGATTAATTCCTGGATTGTTTTCCTCACAAAGCACTTCAGAAGAGCTGTGAAATATTTGATAGACTATATTGTCACTGTCCCTAGACACTTAAATGATCTTAACTTGGGAGCTTCTTCAACTTTTTGCCTAATTCTTCAATATGCTCCCAAGACTCATACCTGCAGTTCTTGGTGATATCAATACCAAAAACTTTGAACTGTGACACCAAGCATTGTGGGAGATGGTTTCTCAGCAAACTCACTCACCATCTGAGCTAACTAGTAGGCCAGCCACCCCAGTGGGTATATTTGCCACCATGCATACATTTTCCAGGATGGGCAGCTGGGTGCTGATTTATTCACACTTCCCTGAGGGACCACTGGATTCTTCACAATGATGTTGGTATTGCCCTTCTTATTGTTGAACTTTTCGACTCTCACAGATGAGGGTTTCAGTGGTATCCTTTCCTCCCATCTGAAGTGACAGAACATGGGCCTCAGTCGGGCAGCCAACCTCCTCCAGGGCCATCCTCAGAGCCAAGTTGGACAGGTACTCAGGCAGAGGGGCTAGGGAGGGGGCTGTGTGTAAAAGATCCTGGCCAGTCCTGGGATCTGGGAGAGGAATCTGGCTTTCCAGGTTCTCCAAATATGGAGAACATGTTTGATGGATGCCCAGTGTCTGTGAAAGACGACTGGAGGGTTGGGGTCTCACTCTGGGCATTTTTTGGAAAGGCAGCCACCAGGGACAGCAGGACACAGCAAAGGAGCAGCACAGCCTGGACTGTGGGGAGACAGCAGAGCAGCCCTGGTGGAAGGAAGCAGTGCTCAGTTTGGGAAGTGGAGAAAGGCTCAAAACAAACAGACACCAAGACTGGCCAGAGCTAGAAAGTGTCTCAGGCCTTGGAAAAGTCAATTGCTCCTGAACACACCTCATCTTCACTCTTTTTTTTTTTTTAATTGTACTTTAGGTTCTGGGGTAGATGTGCAGATCATGCAGGATTCTTGCGTAGGTACACACACGGCAATGTGGTTTGCTGCCTCCATCCCCCCGGCACCCACATCTGGCATTTCTCCCCATGTTATCCCTCCCCGACCTCCCCATCATCTTCACTCTTAAAGGATGTGGGTGATCCTCCCATTTTGAGGACAAACAAGCCAGAGGAAAAGACAGTCCAAACATCTCATTTGCTTTGGTATCTTCATGACCTGAATTACTGTTATTGTTATTGTGGTCGTTGCTGGGTTTTTTTTTTGTTTGTTTGTTTTAATTTTGGTTTTGTTGTTGCTGTTTTTAATACCGCCTTTCCCCAGAATCATGAGGAAACCAGAAAGTTGATGGCTTCCAAAACAGTGAAGGACATAACATTTGCAAACATTTATTCATCTCTTCCCAGCCCAGACTTTGTCCTCCTCACCTTTGACCCATACTGACAAACTGAACCCGTATCTTTTTCTTTTTTTTTTTTTTTGAGACACAGTCTCACTCCGTTGCCCAGACTGGAGTGCAGTGGCACAATCACAGCTCACTGTAACCTCTACCTCCCGGGTTCAAGCAATTCTTGTGTCTCAGTCTCCCTAGTAGTTGTGGTTACAGGTGGGTACCACTATGCCTGGCTAATGTTTGTTTATTTATGGGTTGTTTTTGTTTTTTGAGACATAGTCTTGCTCTGTTGTGCAATGGCGTGATCTCGGCTCACTGCAACTTCCACTTCCCAGGTTCAAGTGATTCTCCTGCCTCAGCCTCTCAAGTAGCTGAGACTATGGGCGTGTGCCACCACGCCTGGCTAATTTTTTGTACTTTTAGTAGAGATAGGGTTTCACCATGTTGGTCAGTCTGGTCTCAATGTCCTCATCTCAAATGATCTGCCTGCCTCGACCTCCCGAAGTGTTGGGATTACAGGCGTGAGTCACTGACATATCTTTTTTATCCAAAGATTTTACCCTAAACCTATATATGAGTTGAAGAAATGGTCCTCTGTATCTTCTTGAGGGAAGAAAGGGTAAGGCAGAAAAGCTGGTGATCTCTGGGGCCCCTAAACCATTTTTCTTATTAAAAGAATATATTGGTTGGGAAGCCAAAGTGGGCAGATGGCTTGAGCCCAGAAGTTTGAGACCATCCTGGGTAACATGGCAAAAGCCCCGTCTCTACAAAAAATACAAAAATTACCCAGGAGTGGTGGTGTGCACCTGTAGTCCCAGCTACTAGGGAGGCTGAGGTGGGAGGATCACCTGAGCCTGGAGAGGTCAAGGCTGCAGTGAGCCATGATTGTACCACTGCACCACTCCAAACCGGGTGACAGAGTGAGACTTTGTCTGAAAAGGAGAATATACTGGGTGGGAGTCCAGGGAAACTGGACAGATGGACAAATCAGACAAAATCAGAACAACTTTTTTTTTTCTCTTTTAGAGTCCAGTCCAGGTTTTGCTCTGTCTCCCTGGCTGGAGTACCGTTGCCAGATCATGGCTCACCACAGTGTTTAACTCCTGGGTTCAAAAGAAGTTTTTTTTTTCTTTTTGTAGAGATAGGGTTTCACTATGTTTCCCAGACTGGTCTTAAACTTCTGGTCTCAAGCAATCCTCCTACCTCAGCCTCCCAAAGTGCTGGGATTAGAGGCGTGAGCCACTGCACCTGGTTTATTTTTCACTTTTCTAATTCCAGTGGAAAACACAAATAAAATGTGTTCATCAGCTGAGCAGTAACTTTCCAAATCTAACCAAACTCCAGGAATTGGGCTTTATCTTGGGTTTAGAGGTAATATTAGTCCACAAATTAGGGGAAGAAGACATCTGGTGCCTTCTAAAAATGGTACCAATTTCCACATATCATTAGGGCCTAATGTTTCCTCTGATGTCACTCACCTCAGGCACATGGCCAAAGGCAACAGGCCAATGGGAGGGTCCCCTATCCCTCCATTTTTTTTTTCCAGTTCTTTCAGTTCCCAGGAGTGGCCCCTGACAACTAAGAGCAAAGACAGAAGAAGAGGAGAAAGGCTCCAGGGACACAGTGCCAAATTAGAAACAGCAAGAACTAGGTGCAAAGGAGTCCAACCATGTCTGAAATTACTAGACTCCAAACTCTGGGGAATCCCTAAGACAATACATATACGTATACATATACCTACATGGATAAAATATACATACATGCACACAGACACACACACACACACACACACACACACACATACACACACATATACATGTACAAGGCTAGAGTGCAATGTGGCGTGATCATAGCTCACTGCAACTCCCGGGCTCAAGCAATCCTCCCACCTCAACCTCCTATATATGTGGGACTGCAGGCATGTACCACCACAGCTGGCTAATTTTTAAAATTCTCTTGTAGAGAAGGGATCTCACTATGTTGGCCAGGCTGGCCTCGAGCTCCTGGGCTCAAGGGATCCTCCTGCCCACACCTCCTGAAGTGCTGAGCCACTGCACCAGCCTTCTAGGACTCTATAGTTTCTGTGTAGCAACACTAGAAAGAGTAAAAGATTTAACCCTTTTCTCCTAAGTTCTATTACAAAGCAAAAATGTCTATTCTTACCACTTTTTCATCATTGTACTGGAAGTTCTAACTAGTGTAATGAGGAAAGAATAAAAAATAAATGGTATAAAACTAGAAAGGAAGATGTAGAATGACATTTATTTAAAAACAACAAAGCCCTGGCTAGCTCAGTCAGTAGAGCATGAGACTCTTAAAAACAATATGGTGGCCAAGAGTGGTGGCTCACACCTGTAATCCCAGCACTTTAGGAGGCCAAGGTGGGCAGATTATGAGGTCAGGAGTTCGAGACTTGCCTGGCCAGCATGGTGAAATCTCGTCTCTACTAAAAATACAAAAAAATTAGCTGGGCATGGTGGTGCGCAGCTGTAATCCCAGCTACTCGGGAGGCTGAGGCAGGAGAATCACTTGAACCTAGGAGGCAGAGGTTGCAGTGAGCTGATATCGTGCCACTTCACTTCAGCCTGGGCAATAGATCAAGACTCTGTCTCAAAAACAAAAGAAAACATGAGCCAGGGCTTGACACCAGGAATTTGAGACCAGCCTGGCCAATGTGGTGAAACCCCATCTTCACAAAAAATAAAAAACTTAGTCATGGGTAGTGGTGTGCATCAGTAACCCCAGCTATGGTGAGAGGCTGAGACAGGAGAATTGATTGAACCCAGGAGGCGGAGGTCGAAGTGAGCCATGATTGTGCCACTGCACTCCGACTTGGGCAACAGAGTGAGACCATGTCTCAAAAAAAATAAATAAAAATAAAAAATAAAAACAACATGGACTGGGGACAGTGGCTCACACATTTTGGGAGGCTGAAGCAGGAGGATTGCTTTAATCCAGGAGTTCAAGACCAGCCTGGGCAACATAGGGGAGACCCTGTCTCTGAAAAAAAAAAATAATAATTAACCAGCGCAGCTGTCCAGCTGTGGTGGCACATGCTTGTAGTCTGTTTCTCAGGAGACTGAGACTGGAGGATCACTTGTGCCCAGGAGGTTGAGGCTTTAGTAAGCTGTGGTCACACCACCGCACTCCAGTCTGGGTGACAGAGGGAGACCCTGTCTCAAAAAAAAAATTAAAAATTAAAAACAAATTAAAAGAAACAATGTGATTGTTTATGCATAAAGTCCTAAATAATACAATTTTTTTTTTAGATGGAGTCTTGCTCTGTTGCCCAGGCTGGACTGCAATGGCATGATCTCACTCACCAGAACCTCTGCCTCCCAGGTTGAAGTGATTCTCCTGCCTCAGCCTCCCCAGTAGCTGGGATTACAGGCATGTGCCACCAGGCCCGGTTAATTTTTGTATTTTTAGTAGAAATGGGGTTTCACCGAGTTAGCCAGGATAGTCTCGATCTCCCGACATCATGATCCACTTGCCTCGGCCTCTCAAAGTCCTGGGATTATAGGCGTGAGCCACCAGTCCCGGCCTAGCAATATATTAAAAGGATTATACACGGTGGGATTTATTCCTGGAATGTAAAGATGGTACAGTATATGAAAATCAATTAATATAATTCACCACATTAACAGAATGAAGGAGAAAAATCACACGGTCATCTCAACTGATGCAGAAAAAGCATTTGACATAATTCAACACCCTTGCATGATGAAAACATTTAACAAACTAGAAATAAAAGGAAACTACCTCAATATAATAAAAGGCATGGCCCGGCACGCTGGCTCATGCCTGTAATTCCAGCACTTTGGGAGGCTGAGGCAGGCAGATCACCTGAGGTCAGGAGTTTGAGACCAGCCTGAACAACATAGAGAAACTGTGTCTCTACTAAAAATACAAAATTAGCTGGGCGTGGTGGTGCATGCCTGTAATCCCAGCTACTTGGGAGGCTGAGGCAGGAGAATCGCTTGAACCCAGGAGGCAGAGGTTGCGGTGAGCCAAGATCACCCCATTGCACTCTAGCCTGGGCAACAAGAGTGAAACTCCATCTCAAAAATAAAATAAAATAAAAGGCGTGTATGAGAAACTCATAGCAAACATCATACTCAATGGTGAAAGATTGAAGACTATTCCTCTAATATCAGGAACAAGACAAGGATGCCCACTTTTGCTGGCTCCATTCAACACAATACTAGAAGTTTTAGCCAGAGCAATTAGGCAAGAAAAGGAAATTAAAGGCATCCACGTTGAAAAGGAAGAAGTAAAATTATCTCTTCGTCTTATGATTCTATATGTAGAAAATCCTAAAGATTTCGCACAAAAACTATTCTAATTGATAAATGAATTCAGCAAAGTAGCAGATTACAAGTCAACAAACAAGAACCACCTGTATCTGTATATATTAACAATGAACCATCTGAAAAGAAAATTTCAAAAACATCCCATTTATAATAGCATAAAAATAAAATACTTAGGAATTAATTTATTCAAGGAGTTAAAAGGTATATACCATGGAAACTGTAAAACATTGCTGAAAGAAATTAAAGGAGATGTAAATAGATGAAAATGCATTCCATGTTCATGGATTAGAAGACTTAATATTGTCAAGATGCCAATAGTACCCAAACTGATCCACAGATCCAATCCAATCCCTATCAAAATCTTAATTATGTTTTTTTGCGGAAATTGAAAATCCCATCCTAAAATCCATATAAAGTCTCAAGGGACCCCAAATAAACAAAACAATCTTGAAATCAAGAACAACTTCCTGATATAACAACTTACTGCAAAATTACTATAAATCAAAACAGTGTAATATTGGCATAGCAGCAGACATACAGACCAATGCAATAGAACAGAGAGCTCAGAAATAAACTTGCATATGTGGTCAACTGATTTTTGACAAGGGTGCCAAGACTATTCGATGGGGGGAAAGGAAAACCTTTTTTTTTTTTTTTGAAATGGAGTTTCACTCTTGTTGCTCAGGCTGGAGTGCAATGGTGTGATCTCCACTCACCACAATCCCTGCCTCTCAGGTTCAAGCGATTCTCCTGCCTCAGCCTCCCAAGTAGCTGGGATTACAGGCATGCACCACCACGCCCAGCTAATTTTGTATTTTTAGTAGAGATGGGGTTTCTCTATGTTGTTCAGGCTGGTCTCGAACTCTCGACCTCAGGTGATCTGCCCGCCTCGGCCTCTCAAAGTGCTGGGATTACAGGTGTGAGCCACCACACCTGGCCTGGGAAAGGACAATCTTCTAACAAATGTTGCTGTGAAACTGGATATCTACCTGCAAAAAGATGAATTTGAACCATTATTTAACACCATATAAATATTAACTCAAAATAGATCTAAAACATAAACATAGAGCTAAAACTATGAAGCTCTTTGAAGAAAACATAAGGTAAAATTTTCACAACATTGAACCTGGCAACGATTACTTGAATATAACACCAAAGACACAGGCGACAAAATAAACGTAATGACAAACTGGACTTCATAAAAATTTTAAAATTTTGTGCATCAAAAGACAATGTCAACAGAGTAAAAAGGCAAACCACAGAATGGGAGGAAATATTTGCAAATGCTATACCTAGTAAAGATTTATATCCAGAATACATAGAGAACTCTGAAAACTCAACAAAAACAAAAATAACCTGACTGAAAATGGGCAAAGGGCATGAACAGACATTTCTCTGAGGAAGCTATACAGTTGGCCAATAAGCACATGAAAAGATGTGCAACATCTCTAATCATTAGGGAAATGTAAATTAAAACCACAATGAGATACCAACCATCTCACACCCACTAGGATAGCTATTATTTTTAAAAACAGAAAATAGCAAGTGTTGTCAAAGATGTGGAGAAAATGGAACCGCTGTGCTTTGTTGTTGGGAATGCAAAATGGCACGGGCCCTGTGGAAAACAGTATGGCAGGTCCTTAAAATAATTTTTTTGAGATGGAGTTTTACTTTTGTCACACAGGCTGGAGTGCAATGGTGCAATCTCGGCTCACTGCAACCTCTGCCTCCTGGGTTGAAGGATTCTCCTGCCTCAGTCTCCCAAGCAGCTGGGATTACAGGCATGCACCACTATGCCTGGCTAATTTTTTCTATTTTTAGTAGAGACGGGGTTTCACTATGTGGGCTAGCCTGGTCTTGAACTCCTGTCCTCAAGTGATTTGCCTTCCACCTCAGCCTCCCAACGTGCTGGGATTACAGGTGAGAGCCACCATGCCCAGCCCTTACAATTTTTTAAATAGAGTTACCATACAGTGTAACAATTCTAATTCTGTATATATAGCCCAAAGTATTGAGAGCAGGATTTCAAAAAGATATTTTCATACATCCACGTTCATAGCAGTACTATTCCCAATAATCAAGAAATGAAAGCAACTCAAATGTCTCTCAATGGATTAATGGATTTTTTTTTTTTTTTTTAGAGATGGAGTCTTGCTGTGCCACCAGGCTGGAGTGCAGTGGTGTGACGTCGGCTCACTTCACTGCAACCTCCGCCTCCTGGGTTCAAGTTATTCTCCTGCCTCAGTATCTAGGACTACAGGCGCGCACCACTATGCCCAGCTAATTTTTATATTTTTAGTAGAGATGGGGTTTCACCATGTTGGCCAGTATGGTCTTGATCTCTTGATCTCTTGATCTCGTGATCCGCCGGCCTCGGCCTCCCAAAGTGCTGGGATTACAGGCGTGAGCAACCGTGCCTGGCCAGATGAATGGATTTTAAAAATCATGAGTGGAAGAGAAAAAAAAATCATGAGTGGATCATGAGGTCAGGGGTTGGAGACCAGCCTGACCAACATGGTGAAACCCTGTCTCTACTAAAAATATAAAAATTAGCCAGATGAGGTGGCACGTACCTATAATCCCAGCTACTCAGGAGGCTGAGGCAGGAGAATCACTTGAACCCGGGAAGCAGAGGTTGCAGCAAGCTGAGATTATACCTCTGTACTCCAGCCTGGGCAACAGAGTGAGATTCTGTCAAAAAAAAAAAAAAAGGTGCATACATGCAATGGAGTGTTATTCAGCTTTAAAAAGAAAGGAACAGGAGAGGCAACCTAGTGAGATCTTGTCTCTAGAAAAAAATAAACAAAATTAATGGGGTGTGGAGGTGCACGCCTGTGGTCCCAGCTACTCAGGAGGCTGAAGTGGGAGGATTGCTTGAGGCCCAGAGGTTGACATCTAGCCTGCGTGTCAGAGTGAGACCCTATCTCTTAAAAAAATAAAATAAAATAAAATAAAGGAAGGAAATTCTGACACAAGCTACAACATGGATGAACTTTGAGGCTGTTATGATAAGTGAAATCAGCCAATCACAAAAAGACAAATCCCGTATAATTCCACTTATGTGAAGTATTTACAGTACTCAAATTCATAGAAATAAAGTAGAAGGGTGGTTGCCACAGGCTCCAGGGAGGGGAAGATAGGCAGTTGTTGTTTAACCGATATACAGTTTCCACTTTGCAAGAGAGCAAGTTCTGAATGTGGGTTGCACAACAATATAAATATACTTACCACTAGTGAACTGTACACTTAGAAATGGTTGTGGGCTGGGCACAGTGGCTCATGTCTGTAATCCCAGCACTTTGGGAGGCTGAGGCAGGTGGATCATCTGAGGTCAGGAGTTCCAGACCAGCCTGGCTAACATGGTGAAACTCTGTCTCTACTAAAAATACAAAAATTAGCTGGGCGTGGTGGTGGGCGCCTGTAATCCCAGCCACTCGGGAGGCTGAGGCAGGGAGAATTGCTTGAACTTGGGAGGTGGAAGTTACAGTGAGCCGAGATTGTGCCACTGCACTCCAGCCTGGTGCCTGGCAACAGAGTCAGACTCTCTCAAAAAAAAAAAAGGAAAAAAAAGAAATGATTATGAGGGTAAATTTTGTTACATGTTTTCTTTTTTTTTTTTTTTATTTTATTTTTATAAAGGGTCTCTGTCACCGAGGCTGGAGTGCATTGGGGTTATCATGGTTCACTGAAGCCTCAATCTCCTAGATTCAGGTGATCCTCCCGCCCTGGCCTCCCTAGTAGCTGGGACTGCAGGCATGCACCACCATGCCCAGCTAATTTTTTGTATTTTCTGTAGAGATGGGTTTTTGCCATGTTGCCCGGGTTGCTCAAGCAATCTGCCCATCTTGGCCTCCCAAAGTGCTGGGGTATTATAGATGTGAGCCACTGTGCTTGGCTTGCTATGTGTTTTTTACCATTACAAAAACTAAACTAAAAAAAAAAAAAGGAAATGAGAAAATGAGTTTTTTCTAATTAGGAGGTTTTTTAAGATGAAGAAAATAAGTTTTCCGATTGAGTGAACGCACAGGGTAACAGAAAATAGATTAATAAAGACCCATGCTTCGCGTCTTAGTCGGCTAGGGCTGCCATAACACAAAGCTACACCTGGATATCTTAAGGAACATAAATTTACCTTTGACAGTTCTGAAGGCTGGAAGTACAAGATTAAGGTGTCAGTAGGTTCAGTTGCTCCTGAGGCCTCTCTCCTTGGCTTGCAGATTGCCACTTTCTCACTGTGTCCTCACATGGCACATGGTTGTTCCTCTATTACTCTGGGTGTCTCTTCCTTTTTTTTTTTTTTTTTTTTTTGTGAGACAAGGTCTGATTCTGTTGCCCAGTCTGGAGTGGTGCTGTCTCAGCTCACTACAACCTCTGCCTTCCAGGCTTAAGTCATTCTTCCATCTCAGCTTTCCAAGTAGCTGGGACTACAAACACACACCAGTGTGCCTGGCTAACTTTTGTGTTTTTTTGTAGAGACGGGGTTCCGCCATGTTGCCCAGGCTGGTCTTGAACTCGTGGGCTCAAGTGATCCACCTGCCTCACCCTCCCAAATTGCTGGGATTATAGGTGTGAGTCAGGGCACCCAGCCTCTTCCTCCTCCTCCTCCTCTTCTTCTTCTTTTTTTGGTTTTGAGAAAGAGTCTTGCTCTGTCCCCCAGGCTGGAGTGCAGTGGTGCAATCTCAGCTCACTGCAGCCTCCACCTCCTGGGTTCGAGCGATCCTCCTGTCTCAGCCTCCTGAGTAGCTGGGGCTACAGGCACATGCCACCACGTCCAGCTAATATTTGTGTTTTTAGTAGAGACGGGGTTTCACCATGTTGGGCAGGATGGTCTCGATCTCTTGACCTTGTGATCTGCCTGCCTCAGCCTCCCAAAGTGCTGGAATTACAGGTGTGAGCCACTGCGCCTGGCTGCCTTTTCCTCTTCTTATAAGGACATAGGTCCTAGCTGGGCGTGGTAGCTCACACTGGTTAAAAAAAAAAAAGGGACACAGGTCCTGTTGGATTAGGGTTCCATCCTTATTACCTCTTTAATTTTTTATTTTATTTTATTATTTTTTGAGACAGAGTCTCACTTGTCACCCAGGCTGGAGTGCAGTGGCATGATCTTGGCTCAATGCCTCTGCCTCCCAGGTTCAAGCAATTCTCCTGTCTCAGCCTCCTGAGTAGCTGGGACTACAGGCGTGTACCACCACGCCCGGCTTATTTTGTATTTTTAGTAGAGACGGGGGTTTCACCATGTTGGCCAGGCTGGTCTTGAACTCCTGACCTTGTGATCCACCCACCTTGGCCTCCCAAACTGCTGGGATTACAGGCCTGAGCCATGGGGCCTGGCTCGTTGGCTTGTTTTTCACAGGAATGAAAAAGATTAGCTGTGAATCGCAGCCTTCACTGCAGGTTTAACACAAAGAGCCTGTGGATCCCCTGACAGTCTCAGCATGATCATCAGGAGGTCACAGCCAAGGTCTATGGCTCCATATCTGCCTCATCCCTAGGGTTTGACAGAGTAGCTCTGAGCAGCAGAGTACAACACTGTGCCTGAGTTTGTAGCGGATTCTCACTCCTGGTGACAGCTAGACCACATTATAGACATGCTGCTCCTGCTCGTGGCCACAGTCTACAGTAGAGAAGGAACACTTGCTCTGAATTAGGCTGAACCTTGCCTAGCAGCTACAAAACAGAGATCGAGACATCCCCTGGGAAGCATCTACCTGGGCTGCTGTCCTTATAGCACCTTGTATCTAGTTGAAAAAACCTGCTAGTTTTCATATCCTCCAACCTAGAGGTGAAACTCTGGGGTCTGGGAGTTAGGCTGGTGGTCAGCCTGCTCCAGGGCAATCCTCAGTGCCAGGTCTTTCTGGATCCTTGGTAGAGGGACCAAATGGGTGAGGCCAGGCACGGCCTTTGGTAACAGGGTCTGGCATCATTAAGAAACTGCAGAGGGCAGCTGAATCTCCAGAGATTAGAAAAATGGCACCAAGGGTCTTTATCTGGGTTTCACAGGATGCAGCAGGAGGCAGTGAAGGAGCAGTCATCCTGGGTCGTAGGTGATGCCTTGCTGGGTCAGACTATGCAGGAATGGAAGACAACACTCAAACTGTTTCTCCTGGGTTATGGTCTGAAAGGAGCCCAGGGCTCAAAGACATCTCACGCATTAACCTTCAGCTTCCGTTCTTTTTAAGTTGGGCTCAAGAAAAGAGAATTGGACTCAATTATTTTTCTTGGTATCCCCATTCCAAATCACTGCACTTCCTCTGCTTCACTTCCTAATGATGAGGCCCCAAATTACTACACAATCCTGTCAGTGAGAAGTGGGACTGCTCTGAGAGGTGTAGACACCCTGCCCAGTTCCCTGGCACATGAAGAGGAGACTTGATTGCTCTCCCCGATGCTCAGTTAAGGGACATAATCTCTACAAATATTTGCTCTTCTGTTAATATCTTCAGCCTCAAAAGACATTGGCATTTCCGTGTCCCTGTCACATTTCACCTCCAGTTCACAAAAGAGGCCACAGAGACCCAGAGTCAAGAGAAATCAAAAAACTGTGATTCTGATACAGAAGCAGCTTTTTATTTCTCTTTTCAGTTTGAAAAACAACATAAGCAAGCTACAGCATTCTCTTGGGGAATTAGAAAGCATAAAGAAGATGAATGGGGAAAGATAATAATACCCTTCCTATCTAGTATATAATAAATACACAATATTTGACAACTGAAAGAAAGAGAAACTGGGGAGAAGAAATATGGGCTAAGATCTACTAAGAGAGGGGCAAAGACGATTCTAGACACATGTCTTTCAGCACTGGGATCAAGTGAACATACATCTGTCCTAAGCTATTCCCATCATTCTTTTTCCTCCTCATTTCTTTTTTGTTTCCTTCTTTTTTTTTTGAGACGGAGTCTGTCTCTCTGTCGCCTAGGCTGGAGTGCAGTGGCGCGATCTCTGCTCAATGCAACCTTCGCATCCTGGGTTCAAGCGATTCTCCTGCCTCGGCCTCCTGAGTAGCTGGGACTACAGGTGACCGCCACCACACCTGACTAATTTTTGTATTTTTTTTAGTAGAGACGAGGTTTCACCATATTGGTCAGGCTGGTCTCCAACTCCTGACCTTGTGATCCGCCTGCCTCAGCCTCCCAAAGTGCTGGGATTACAGGCGTGAGCCACTGCACCCAGCCTGTTCCACATTTCTAACTACCTACTACGCTGAGTCTCTTTACCCAGGCCTATCAGACACATTTGAGAAAGTAAAAGTAAAAAAGTAAATCAGCCTGAAAATATTTCTAAATAAGCCTGAAAATATTTCTTTATCAAGTCCAGTAAAATGAGTTTCAGAATTTTTGTGGCATGCATGAAAAAGTATATCTGATCTATATATAGGCATTGTGAAGTTCTTTTTAATTTTTTAAATTGTTTAGAGCTTATTAAAAATTTGAAGCAGATACATTGAGATACCATCTCACGCCAGTTAGAATGGCAATTATTAAAAAATCTTCTTTTGAAGATTATTATTATATTATGTTATATATTGTGTCTACCAAACTGGCTTATAATAAGAAGAATGCTGATAAATTAATACATCCAATCAATTTTCAA